>APFE030892902.1:58907-73970 GCA_000404065.3 Pinus taeda
AGGGGATTAAAACATTTCCTAACCCTCAAGACACTTTACATCATGACTTTTACAATTTTACATCTCAAGGGGGAAAACCCATTTGACATAGACCCTCATAAACCACCCAGTTCTGTGACCAAATATAATCTAGCAAATTAACACACTAGGATTCCTCTAAGATTCTAATGACAAAATTCATTCCGGCTTTGGGGTTAGGCTGAAGGAAAACTCTGCCGATCATGGATCGGTGAGACAAAAAACCTTCGGGAATGTAGAGTATCACTAGAAAATTAGGTCCACCTAGGCAATTTACATACATGACTCAGCTCTACTAAGATTATTTACAATTTACACATGCAGACTGGGTTTACAACATAATATGATCAAGACGACGATGACTGTCGAATGGCACGGACACATCAATCAAGCACTATCCCTTTTGCGAAGAAAAGGGGGTGTACTGCTATGGGAAGTTGACACGTAGTGGTCAACACTCCTAATTGAGTCCGATAGATATGATCCCTCATCTCGTCTCCCTTTTTCTCTATTCTCATCAATGGCTCCCCATACCGGACATTCAGGGTTTCTAGAGGCCTTCACGAGGGAGACTCCCTATCCCCATTTCTCTTTATTTTGGTGGCAGAGTGCCTGGGCAAATATATCAAAAAAGTTGTTAATCAAGGTGTTGTCAAAGGTTTGAGGTTGTGGGGTCATGATCTCCGTTTGTCACACCAGCAATTCGTGGACGATATTATGTTGTTAGGGAAACCTTCCATCTAAGAGATCAAGGCCTTGGAACAAATCCTCGTGGACTTCAAAGATGCTTCAGGTACACAGATTAATGGCGAAAAATCAAACATATTCATTTTTAATACAAATAAACTAGTCCAAAGAAACCTTGCTAGAGTTTTGGGATTTTACATTGGAACTCTTTCAATGAAATACCTTGGCATTTCCTTGGCTAGTCTTTTTTTGAGGGTTTCGCTTTGGTCTGAGCTCAAGGAGAAGTTATCTCGACGGCTATCTAACTGGACTTTTCAGAGCCTTGAACCTTCCTAGTCAGATTGTTCTACTCAAAGCAGTGTTGCAAGCTCTGTCTGTTTATCAATAAATGGTGTTACTAGCTCCAAAAGGAGTGTATAAAGACATAATATTCATATTCCAAAAGTTTCTTTAGCAGGGTACTCAACAAGCTTTAAAATGGGCCCTGGTAGCATGGGAGAAGGTTTTCCTTCCAAAGGGAGGTGGGGGCTTAGGGCTAAGAAATTCTAAAATACTCAGTCGTGTCATGGGCGCAAAGCTCTGGTGGTGGTGCCTCCAGGGAGGACTAGAAATCTGGAAACGCAAGTACATCCCTAGGAAGGAACATGCAAAGATGGCAAGAGACCACAATTTCCTAGAATGATCTTCGATTTGGAACCTGGAAAAGGCTCAGAGATACTTCATTTAGGTACACTTGTTCTAGAAGATCTGAGACGTTTGCACGAAGCATTTTCAGGAAGACTCATGGCACCAATTTCCTAAGCTAGCAAATCATGAAGAACTGCTACAAATTAAAGAGATCACCGATCGATCTAGGGAGATGGTGGTAGCGGATTACTGGGACACTAGGAAAAACTAGGACCAGTAGTGAGTGTGGAAGAAATACAACGAGTGGAACCATATAATTAGTCAATCAACAGGAATGGTGCAACTTGAATGACATCCTACAGGAGTGTAAGATCCAATTTTCCCAAGGCAATGATCGACGATAATGGGGACACCAGGCGTAGGGGATGTTCTCTATCAAAGAAGCCTACCTATTTTTGACCAATCATGCAGATCTTCCTAAGGAAACCTTTTGGCACAAAGTTTGGGGTAGGAAATTGTGACTAAAGGTGGCTAGTTCCTTATGGTTGGTTGGTCATCGTTGTTTATTGACTTGGGATTTGTTGCATCGTAAAGGCTTTGTTGGACCCTCTCGGTGCCCGATCTACCAAGAATAGGAGGAAACCATGGAACACCTGCTCAATACTTGTCCCCAAATGGAAGTACTCTTGAATAGAATTCAAACACTATTCGGGCACCTAGACATATCACGAAACAACCTTTGGGAAACCATTGAGTTGTGGATATACAACCTCTTTGACAACCCCATAGTTAGCAAGGTCTGGTTCTTGATTCTAGGCTTCCTCCTTTGGAATGTTTGGAAGGCAAGGAACATGACTATGTTTAAAGATAGTAAGAGTTCTAGAGATGAGATCTGGGACAAAACCAGATTAAATATCAAAGAAACGGTGCTTTCGAAGACTTGTTCGTAGGAGGATTGGTAGGTTGAGGGGTTAGAGGCCCGGATTCTAAAAAATCTAGATATCTTGCATGATTTGGTGGCTTTGGGCCCGGTTAGACGGGTGGAGATGTTGGGTCACTCGTCGAAGTTCTTTACTTACCCTCCCTGCGACTTCATTAAGCTTAATTTCGATGGCACGTCCAAAGGAAACCCAAGCCCAATGGACCATGGAGGAATCTTTAGTGAAGATGAAGGATGTCCATTGGGTTTAGCATACTCTAAAGAGCCCACAAATGAACCCAAAAAATAATGGAAATTCAGGTAAGATTATGGTAAAATCCAATAGAAAATTTTGAGAATCTGGGTAACAACAGTCAAACTTCAGGGTTTTGGGTGCCCCAGGGGGTTCGTGATGGTGTTGAATCCATTTCCACCATAAAAGAAATGATTCAAACATTCCAACATTCTGAGTTTTTGAAATTTTTTTTTACCAGATTCCGGCAAGAAATATGTCATCCAAGCGAATTTGTGCAATCGGTAAACAACAACCCTAGGTCTTTATGCGGGAAATTGTGGTAGCACAAGCAACAATGTAGTTGAATTTCCAACTCTTGTTCAAGGTCTGACCATCGCACTACAGAAGGGATACTACAAACTCTAGTTGGATGGGGACTCTCTATTAGCGGTTTCGTAGTTAAGAAGTTGTTGAATGGATCTCCAGTGCAGAAGGTCATCAAGAGCTAGCGATTAGAACTTCTGGTGTAGAGGATTCAGTCCTTGGTGCTCTCAATCCCATATGTCATCACCTCTCATTCGCTGAGGTCAAGAAACAAAATAGCAAACTTGCTTGTGAATTGGATTAGTCAGGTTCAAAACCTATTAATTTCTCTGGACTGCCGCCGCCCACCCCCCTCCCCCACCCTTTTCACTTCTAACTAAACAAACCAACTGAAAGTTTGAAACGTATTGTTGAGGCAGACCTGGAAACCCTGACGGGGGTGGATGAACGAAGTGTACGGAGCCTGGCTCCTAGTGGGCGAAGCAATGATACACGATGTGTGCGCCAAGTCGAGGAGGCTACCAAGCTAAGTGGCGTCGTCCAGACCGAAGCCTCGAGAAGATGAAGGCTTGCTATATATCAGGGCAACTTAGAAGTTTAAGCAATATTTGGTTCTTGGCATGGGCAGTAGGGAGAATGGTTTCACCAACACTGAGTGTGCACAGAGTCTTCACTTGTGCATTCCCGTTGGTTTGAATAGCTCTGTATCGAGGGATGTTGGTTGTGGGTGTTATGTTGTGATGTTGGTTGTGGGTGTTGGGCTTGCTCGAGTGACTTGTTGGGCTTGATAAAAAATTATGTTATTTTATGGAAATTTCGGTCATATTTTGAAAAAATAATTTGGTAGAGATTTTTGTAAATCTAACCAAAAATTGTCAAAATTCATAATTTTAGGTGTCTTAATCGTTTTTGTTTTTGATGGTGTTGAATCCATTTCCATTATAAAAACATAATTCAAACACTCTATGTACGAAATTTTTGAAAATTTTTACCAAATTCCAACTACTTTTAACCGACTAATCAATTCCTCTACTTTTTAAACAACTCAAAAAATATATATAAAAACAACACTAACTCGGTTTATATTTTTATAAGATAAACGTGGAGAACCACGTCCCTTTGCTTGTCTCGTCATTTCGTCATTTGAGTCATTTTTGTTTCTTACGCGGGCGGAATTTATTTGTCACAAAACATACTAGGATTTCTCTCGATTGCAATGTGGATTCGCTTAAAAATTATTTAGTTTTTGATTTACTAGCTATAAGAGGTTTATTTACAATCCAGTATGAGTGACATGTCTAAGTATGTGGCTTTCTCAAAAAATAATAAAAATAATTTTGGCTAATGTTAACCAAAACAAAAAACAAAAATTAGATAATCATATAAATAAATAATTAAAAATGGTGGAGAGGCTCATTGAGTGGAGGTTCATTCTGCAAGAGGGACATGTGTATGTATGTAGCATTCTCAAAAAAATAATAAAAATAATTTTGGCTAATATCAACCAAAACAAAAAAACAAGAATTAGATAACCATATAAATAAATAATTAAAAATAGTGGAGAGGCTCATTCTACAATCCAGTATAAAGGACATGTGTAAGTATGTGACATCCTCAAAAATTAATAAAAATAATTTTCAGTAATATCAATCAAAACAAAAAAACAAAAATTAAATACCATATAAATAAACAAAAATCGAAAAGAAGCTCATTTTACAATTCCTTATTTCACTTTTATTCTACTTGGTTCTTTGATATTTCACTTTCACTCTTCGAGTAATAAATAAAATAGTTCCATGTCTATCTTAAATAATATAATTTTATATAACTTTATAGAGATAAAGTAATTAAAAATATATATATTTCTCTTATAAATATCTTAATATAAAACTTAAATAAATTGTTTGAATATCCATATTAACTAATATATTTCAGTATGAACTCTTTCTCTCTATTATGTGTATATAAATGTTTACCTTAGTAAATATTTCAAGGCTCAAAAAGAAAAAGTAATTAAAGATAAAATAATGTAGTTATTTGTTAATAAGAGGAAAATGTGTAACTCATTCAATTTTTAATATAAAATATTGATAATGATAAAATATTCAAAAATACAATATAAACGATAAAAAATTACCACTATAGATCTATCTTAATTACATATTCACCAAGCATTAGAAGGGATTAAATCTCTTGACATGTAATTTTTTTTTTCAAATTTGAAATTTGATCTATATTGGTTTAACCAATTGAGAACGTGTTGTGGTTAAAATAAATCTATATTGGTTTAACCAATATAGATAGAGTGTATTGTTCACAAATTGAGGGAGAATGAAATTACTCCTTGAATCTTAATTTTTCTCATAAAGATATGCATGGACATGTAAAAGATGACTTGTTATTAGTAAGTGTATTTTTTCCAAACTTTGTAAATTAATTTCTCCTTTTAATTTCAAATATCAATATTAATGGTTATTGTTTTATCTATTATATTGGGGTGAAATAAGTTATTGTTTGATTCATTCTAGTGTAATTTGTTTGGATGTTAGCTTCACGTTGTTGTTGTTGTTTGTTTGTTTGTTTTTTTTTTTCTTCTTCTTGTTTTTTGAAACCCTCATGACTTGTTAATGATAGGTGTTTATTTATTAAAATTTTGTAAATTAATTTTTCTTTTAATTGTAAATGTTAATATTATTACTAAGAATTAATGATGTTGATAAAATATTGTCTTTTTTATATTAATTAATTAAATTTTCAATAATAATTTCTTTATATTTCTAGATATATTTATATTTTCACATTTACTTGATATGAGTATAATTTTATTGTGTAATGTGAAGTGGAATCAAAGTAGTTTGTTGTATCTCCATTTTCTTAGCTAGACATTTCACTCTATGGAGCCTCACCATTACACATTTTGGTTTTATGTTCAAATGGATTGTTGTAGGTTCAATCAAGGTTCTCTACATGTTGGGAGTGGAGTGGAGCTTATCCACATATATTAACAACATTTATTAATGTGGTCGTTTTAGATATAACTAAAAGTTATGGGTTGGAATATTTTATTTTTAAATGAAATGCAAAAGTTGAAAAATTATTATGCCATTTGAAATTTCACGAGATATTTGTTAATAAAAACACAAAAAGAAACAAAAAATCATTTTTGGGCCAAAAAAAAAAAGATGTTAATAATAAGTAAAAAATAAATGCATGTGAATTTTAAAATGTAATAAAAACAAAAAGAAAATACCAATTAGTAAATAATGACAAGGAAGAAACTAAGTCATCCTAAGGGAAAGTATAACCCTCAAATTTTAAAAGCATTGGATAAAGAGTATTGATTCTTCTAACATATTTGAAGCTTTATTCAAGAAAAAAACATATAGTGTAACTAGTGTAGACATTATGTATCCTTACACAATGTCAATGTCCATGTCTATATTGTTCCATGTCCCCTTTCTCTTCTCCCAATTGATAAATGACAAAAACATCAATAAGTAGAACATCACAAGCAAAATGCCACCCTACATGTCATCTTTGGTTCAAAACAAGCTTGCATCCCATATAAGTATCTGAAAAGGCTTCAATAGGAGCTTGCATCATATGCAGAAGGAAGTTAAATCTATGTGAACATCCAAATTACATTAGATTAAACTATTATAGATCAAGGTGCAAGAAATCCACTTGTGGGTTAGATTGTGTCAATTATGCTTGAAGGAGTAGTAAACAAATGTGACTAGTAACAAAGCCGTATTCCCTATAGGGAGGGTTTCATGGCTTTCATCACTATGTGCTTCACTTGCCTTCGAATGTAAGGTTCCATCAATATGTTGATAAAAAGGGCTTATTATAAGAATAGTGCATTGAGAAGAAGAGTTGTTGGTTGATGGTTCGAATTCTAAATAATGAAACAAGAAAAAAAACTAATTGAAAGTAGAGAATGTGTGAGTATACATACTAGGTAGAGAGGTCGGTTAGCTATGAGAAATGAAGATTATTTTGTGGTGTTTATTGTTTTAAGCCATGTTGTGTAGCATAATTTTAAATTAACTTTAAAATGAGTGTTAAAGGTTTGTTGTAGTTTTTGTGGCTAGTGATATAGTGAAAATGCTCCATTGTTGGCTTAATTTGTAAATGAATTCCAATGTATTGAGGAAATCAAGGGAAGCTACACCAAGCATGGGTATTTGTGGAAAAATAGTCTATGTTTATCCTAGAATATGACATAATAGCTTTTATTTTTTGCTGTAATCATTGGTGGGGACATTGGCCTTGTGTCAACAACTTCCATTATTAGCGTCACTTCATCAACCATATTTGATCCCTATGGTTTGATGCCTCGAGCTCCTAAGCCAAAGTTCCCTTTCTCAATATTTTGTAAATTTGTTTTTGCCTCCTCAAACAACCATAATCACAATTGCATTGCAGGGCTTTCAGGGCTAGCTTGACATGGAGCCTATGCTTGTCATAGTGCCTCTTGGTCATGGTACCCATGGTCGCTTACAATTTTGCAAACATTTGTATGCCCACATCAATGTTATTGTTATGAATAATGGTGATGCTCAATAAAAGTAGTGGAGGACCTAAAACCATCCTTTGCTTAAACATAAATTTTGACAATTTCTTTCATTGAGCTTGTTCATATCATTATAGTCATCATGGAATAGTGTTATGGTTTACTAATTTAAACCACAACAATAGAAAAATTGCATCTTGTTAATCCTCAATTTTAACTTAATGTTATCACATAGTATGAAATGATAAAAATTTAAAGTGAAAGTACTTTCAAATCTTCTACACTTATTTGTAAATTCAAATAAACAGCAAATAACTTACTTAAACAAAAGCATTAGTACATTAACAATAATTAAAATGTTTACGCTTTTAATTTAAATAAAAAAATCTCTCTTCTTAAAATAAATATATATATATATATATAATTTCAAATAATAAAAATAAAATTAAAACTAAAAATATAACTAATTATTTAGTTAATAAAAATAAAAATCTTAAACGTGAAAACGTAAAAATTTCCATCCGCTCAAAAAACCCAAGCGAAAACAAATATTATATTCTCGAAACAAAACTAAACTATTCCACTAAAGATCTTTATGCTAATAAAAAAAAAAACCTTATAAAAAAAAATATTAAACTCCTTTACTAAACAAAACTAAACCGTCCAAACCGAAATCAAGACCCCTTTCTACTAGAAAACCCTAGTGAAAATAAAAATAAAACTGAAGTTGTAAAATAACCATCTAAGCATCAAAATATTGCCGGGCCCTTTTCTTTTTCTTTTTTTAAATTCGGACATGCTAAACATAATAACGGCAATAGAAAATTTCACCGTAAATGGATCGGGATAACACCTTAATTCACAGAGGAACATCAAACGCCTTGTAATGGCATTTGTTGGGGATGGACCTATTTGACATGTCATCCAGTTAGGTTTCCCCGAAGCATTTGCATAAGGTGCAAGAAAAAGCGAGCACGATAAGGTGGTGATGCCATTACGTGTCCCAATCAAGAGCAAGGGTCGTGCAAGGGTGTGGCCCATAAAACTGACATGGCTCGGAGAGAGAACTTGGAGGTCTTATCCCAAAACATTTCTAAGTATATATTGATGGACATGTTGAATATATATACATGTGTGTTTGTATGGAAAGAATGATATTATTAAATAAGATAAGTACACATGAGATTTTAAACTAGAAATAAGATGATGTGCGATAACTTCTTGGTGTTGATTATAGAACAACAAATGCACAAATTTGTAATAAACCATATGATAATAAGAACCAAGCTATAATGTTGAGTTGAAACTTAAGCCAAATGAAATGCTTACTGTAATGAGAACAACACATAAATGAATGATAGAGGAACATAAGGCCATGTTATAGGCAACAACAAAGCCATAAGAGCTTGGAATAAAACTTGAAATATTGGGCTCAAAGACCCTTTATTAATATGAAACAATTACATTGAAGATCTTCTGCTTAGTAGAGTCTACATTAGCTTATAATCATTTATTTGCCTAAGTTACAAGTTGCTCTGCCACACGATAAGCATTGAGGGTTGTTTCCCATGGGGCCAGATGAGCACACCATCTTTACCTAAATGGCCTTTAACCTTGCATTCTCCATAGGTTAGATGTATTTCGTTGGCATCCTAGTGCCATCGATGAGGCCCCTGAAGGTTTTGTATAGCACCATGGAGATGCTTACATGCTCGACATGGATTTTGATACTATCGGCATGTGGCAAGCGAGGTGGAGACCTCTTAGGAGCCCGCACCAAGACCGTGGTAGGTAATGGACGTCAGAGTGCCTATGTCGCCATGCGTGGGAATCCCTGTCCAAGATCGAGGAATGCAGGCAGGCTAGGAACTCTTTGGAGTTGGATTCACCCAAGCTCAGAAGGGGTAGCACCATGGAAAGTCTTAATAAACAATTGGTGTCAGCATAAAGCCTTGATGTTGATTTGGAGGTCTGTTGGACCTCTAAGACAAAAGTCATGGTTAATAAGGCTGGCTCAAGGAGGTTTATGTAGCAGCAAAGCTTGTACTTGAGGCAACCGCAGAGATTCCCTTCTAATTCATAACATAAGGCAGGGTCGATATCCCTTAATTGAGCCATGGCAGAGAGCGAGAGAAAACTTGTCACAACATAGAGGGATTGTGCCATGACCTTATAAGAAAGGATTAGATAAGCTTATCCTTTTGCTCATCAGAACCCTAGCTGTGGAGGCTTTCAATTGGCATGGCTCGATTCTCCTCTAACACGATTGGTCACAAAAGTGTTGACGTGACCCAGAAGGAATACCCTGGAAGATTGTTTAGGGAGGAAAAAGGGGCTAACCACCATAGCAATAGTCGAGACACGCTGGTGGCCACACAACCCCAACTGTTATTTTATTGGTTGGGGATGGACCTACCTGAAACGTCATCCAATTAGGTTTACCCGAAGCACTCACATAAGGTGCATGCAAAAGGGAGCATGATGAGGTGGCAATGCCACTACGTGTCCCAATCAGGAGCAAGGGTCGTGCAACGTTGTAGCCCACCAAACCGACATGGCTCGGAGATAGAACTCAAAGGTCTTATCCCAAAACATTTCTAAGGTCGTGAGCAAAGAAAAGTTGGGTGAAAAGAAGTTGGATGATGTGGCACTATGATGTGCATTAGGCAAGATTTCTATTGGCTGGAATTGGAGGCCCACAACCACATAGGCTCAGATGCCTAGCTCGGAAGCATGAAGAGAAGGCACAAAGTGAAAACACTGGGTAAAGCCAGGCATGATGATGGAAGGAGTTTACATGGCTAGGCCTGCACTATCGTCGTAGTGCTATTGGTCGAAGACTGGCCCACTTGTGGGGTCAACTTGACAAAGTTCACCCTAGAAGATTTAAGCGAGAGTCAATTGTAAAGTGTTGGGATGGAGGCGGGCGGGATGACATGGGAGTGGTCACCGTAGCATCAGGGAGTTGGTTGTGGCGAACCAATGGGAAAGAAGCCATTTAGCCCCACCATCCACATCAGCCTGGTAAGTGAAACCATGTGGGAAGTAAAAGGGGCGCTTTTGGTAGTCTTCCAAAACAGACCGAATGGGGTGACGTGAGTCGGCTATGTGGCCATACATGTAAGCCCGACAAAGCTCTCATTGGTGGAGGAAGGACTCACAAACAAGTCATCCCAATGTTGTGTTCTCGATGGAATAAAGTGTCATCATAATATATGAGGTGTCAGGATAATTGCAAGTGGCAGGAGAGCGTGAGTGGGGTGATGTGTCCAATAGGACCCACCCGGAAGGCGCTGGCTAATGCGGAAAGTGGAAGCCATTGGGTTTTGGCGGGCATAGAAACAATTATATATATATATATTATATATATATATAATATATATTTTATATATATATATACATACCCCATTCCTTTGATGCTAACCTGAGGGGTCAAATGACGTTATATCCTCAATTAGCATTAATTAGCGTTCGAAGGCTTAAACCACTTTTGAAACATCTCATTGTTCTGTAACAATCGGGTTTCATGGAGGGTCATCAAATTATGGATGGAGTTATTACCACCCATGAGGTGGTTCATTCACTAAGGCGGAGCAAAAAGTCGGGCATGATGATCAAGTTAGAGCTTTCGAAAGCATATGACAAACTTTACTGGGACCACTTACTCAGAGTGATGGATGCCTTCGGTTTTTCTCCTGATTGAGTCCGATGGATATGATCCCTCATCCCGTCTCCCTTTTTCTCTATTCTCATCAATGGCTCCCCATACTGGACATTCAGGGTTTCTAGAGCCTTCACCAGGGAGACTCCCTATCCCCATTTCTCTTTATTTTGGTGGCAGAGTGCCTGGGAAAATATATCAAAAAAATTGTTAATCAAGGTGTTGTCAAAGGTTTGAAGTTGTGGGGTCATGATGTCCCTCTGTCACACCAACAATTCATGGATGATATTATGTTGTTAGGGAAACCTTCCATCCAAGAGATCAAGGCCTTGGAACAAATCCTCGTGGACTTCAAAGATGCTTCAAGTTTGCAAACTAATGGAAAAAAATCAAACATATTCATTTTTAATACAAATAAACTAGTCCAAAGAAACCTTGCTAGAGTTTTGGGATTTTACATTGGAACTCTTTAGATGAAATACCTTGGCATTCCCTTGGCTAGTAGTTCTTTGAGGGTTTCGCTTTGGTCTGAGCTCAAGGAGCAGTTATCTCGACGACTATCTAACTGGACTTTCAGAGCCTTGAACCTTCCTAGTCGGATTGTTCTACTCAAAGCAGTGTTGCAGGCTCTGCCCGTTTATCAATAAATGGTGTTACTAGCTCCGAAAGGAGTGTATAAAGACATAATCTTCATATTCCAAAAGTTTCTTTAGCAGGGCACTCAACAAGCTCAAAAATGGGCCATGGTAGCATGGGAGAAGGTTTTCCTTCCAAAGGGAGGTGGGGGCTTAGGGCTAAGAAATCCTAAAATGCTCAGTCGTGTCATGGGCGCAAAGCTCTGATGGCGATGCCTCTAGGGAGGACCAAAAATATGGAAACACAAGTACATCCCTAGGAGGGAACATGCAAAGATGGCAAGAGACCACAATTTCCTAGAATGATCTTCGATTTGGAACCTGGAAAAGGCTCAGAGATACTTCATTCAGGTACACTTGTTCTAGAAGATCTGAGACGTTTGCACAGAGCGTTTTCTGGAAGATTGATGGCACCAATTTCCTAAGCTAGCAAATCATGAAGAACTGCTACAAATTAAAGAGATCACCGATCAGTCTAGGGAGATGGTGGTAGCGGATTATTGGGACACTAGGAAAAACTAGGTCCAGTAGTGAGTGTGGAAGAAATACAACGAGTGGAACCATATAATGAGTCAATCAACAGGAATGGTGCAACTTGAATGACATCCTACAGGAGCGTAAGATCCAATTTTCCCAAGGTAATGATTGACGATAATCGGGACACCAGGCATAGAGGATGTTCTCTATCAAAGAAGCCTACCTATTTTTGACCAATCATGCAGATCTTCCTAAGGAATCCTTTTGGCACAAAGTTTGGGGTAGGAAATTGTGACTAAAGGTGGCCAGTTCCTTATGGTTGGTTGGTCATCGTCATTTATTGACCTAGGATTTGTTGCATCGTAAAGGCTTTGTTGGACCCTCTCGGTGCCTGATCTACCAAGAATAGGAGGAAACCATGGAACACCTGCTCAATACTTGTCCCCAGATGGAAGTACTCTTGAATAGAATTCAAACACTATTCGGGCACCTAGACAGATCACGAAACAACCTTTGGGAAACCATTGCGATGTGGATATACAACCTCTTTGACTACCCCATAGTTAGCAGGGTTTGGTTCTTGATTCTAGGCTTCCTCCTTTGGAATGTTTGGAAGGCGAGGAACATGACTATGTTTAAAGATAGTAAAAGTTCTAGAGATGAGATCCGGGACAAAACCAAATTAAATATCAAAGAAACGGTGCTTTCGAAGACTTTTTTGAAGGAGGATTAGTAGGTTGAGGGGTTAGAGGCCCATATTCTAAAAAATCTAGATATCTTGCATGGTTTGGTGGCTTTGGGCCCAGTTAGACAGGTGGAGATGCTGGGTCACTTGCCGAAGTTCTTTACTTACCCTCCCTGCGACTTCATTAAGCTTAATTTAGATGGCACCTCCAAAGGAAACATAGGCACAACGGACTATGGAGGAATCTTTCATGAAGATGAAAGACGCCCATTGGGTTTAGCGTACTCTAAAGAGCCTACAAATTGGCCCAGAAAATAATGGAAATTTAGGTACGATTATGGTAAAATCCAATAGAAAATTTTGAGAATCTGAGTAACAACAATCAAACTTCAGGGTTTTGGGTGCCCCAAGGGGTTCGTGATGGTGTTGAATCCATTTTCACCATAAAAGAAATGATTCAAACACTCCAACATTCTGATTTTTTGAATTTTTTTTTACCGGATTTCGGCAAGAAATATGTCATCCAAGTGAATTTGTGCAATCGGTAGACAACACCCTAGGTTTTTATGCGGGAAATTTTGGTAGCACAAGCAACAATGTAGTTGAATTTCCAGCTTTTGTTCAAGGTCTGACCATCGCACTACAGAAAGGATGCTACAAACTCCAGTTGGACGGGGACTCTCTATTAGCGGTTTCGTAGTTAAGAAGTTGTTGAATGAATCTCCAGTGCACAAGGTCATTAAGAGCTGGTGATTAGAACTTCTAGTGCAGAGGATCCAGTCCTTGGTGCTCTCAATCTCATATGTCATCACCTCTCATTCGCTGAGATCAAGAAACAAAATAGTAAACTTGCTTGTGAATTTGATTAGTCAGGTTCAAAACCTGTTAATTTCTCTGGACTGGCCCCCCGCCCCCCGCCGCCGCGCACCCCCCCCACCCCTCCCCCTCCTTTTCACTTCTAACTGGACAAACCAACTGAAAGTATGAAACGTATTGTTGAGGTAGACCTGGAAACCCTGATGGGGGTGGATGAACGGAGTGTATGGAGCCTGGCTCCTGGTGGGCGAAGCAATGATACACGATGTGTGTGCCAAGTCGAGGAGGCTACCAAGCTAAGTGGTGTCGTCGAGATCGAAGCCTTGAGAAGATGAAGGCTTGCTATATATCAGGGAAACTTAGAAGTTTAAGCAATATTTGGTTCTTGGCATGGGCGGTAGGGAGATCAGTTTCATCAACATTGAGTGTGCACAGACTCTTCACTTGTGCATTCCCATTGGTTTGAATAGCTCTGTATCGAGGGATGTTGGTTGTGGGTGTTATGTTTACAGTGTTGGGCTTGCTCAAGTGACTTTTAGGGTGGTGTGGGATCCAGGGGAGTGGATTCGGGGGTGCACATAGTGTATTCCTGGAACATTGAATGAAGCTTTTGTGGTGCAAATTCAAGTTTCAGAGTTTTGCCTTGGGCGTAGCCTCTAAGTCATCAATGGAAACCTGGCAAGTGAGGTATTTCCTTTCTACTCTAATTACCTTTTGTTTTATGGATTTTGACAGTGTTTGGCGACATCGGTTCTGTTCCTTTCTTGGGAGGGTGCAGTTCTGTGGAAAATTTTCGGTTTGGGGTTCTAAAGAGGCAGAATTGGGCAACCCTTCTATATTGGAGGTTCTGCAAAGGACCCTTCTTGAAGTGACGGTGTTAATTTGAATTACAGTTAGTGTGTTGGAAGTGCTAGTGGTCATTTCACTTATTGTGTGGTTGCGCTACCTCAAGAGGGTTGGAATAGTCAGAATTGTAGGAGTGGGTTGTGTGTCTCTTTCTCTCTGACAACCTGGTTTTTAGACAACCCGGTGGTTATGCTACGCTGATGCGGGCGTGCCTAACGAGGTGCAGGGCCTTGTGGCCAGCCTGGGGAGTGGGTCAACCAAGTAGAGATGATGAACACAGATGTGTCGGGGGGAGGGGGCAGACATGGAGGGGGGAGTTGCTCACATTTGTCCCTAGTCATTGGGACGTGTGGAGTAGCTGCCCATGCTAGCCTCTATACCTCAACAACTGCAAGATATCTTGGATACCCTAGAGGTCATCTACCAACAGAGGTATGAAGACAAGAACGAGACAATTGCATATACATAAATGATATCCAATATAGTTAGGGAGACATTGTGGACTGCCTAGTATCTATGCGTCGAGCCTGTGAGTGGCTGGATGAGATAGAGGCATGGCTTGCTGATATTGATTTTTATGTTCACGAAGGTCATGGCCCTCTTGTGTGTAATATCCC
>APFE030892912.1:0-10885 GCA_000404065.3 Pinus taeda
ACAACGAAGTCAGGAGTGCAGCAATCACATGAAAGTTTACGAAATCAGGAGTGCAGCAATCACATGAATGTTAAAATTAATGGGATCTCCACTAGTACTTGTACTCGTTTCTAATAGGACTGCAGCAATCACATGAAAGTTTAAAAATCACAAGTGCAGCAATCACATGAATGTTAAAATTAATGGGGTCTCCACTGCTACTTGTACTTAGTTTTTTCATTATTATATTGTTTTATTATGATTAGAAATTTTTTGGAAGTTTTTTTAGTGGGTTTTTCTCTCTAAAATTTTATAAGAATTTATTAAAATCACAAGTTTGATGAATGGCTTGCACAATCCAAGTGTGTTCGAGTGTTTTTAGCATTTTTCAGGGTGGTGAATCCATATATAGTAAAAAAATCAATTTAAATAACAAAAATCAAGATTTTACCTCAAAATGTTCTCGCAGATTTAGCGCATCAGAAAGTCTAAAAAATCTCACTAAAAAAGCTCCTGTCATGTTCTCCTAAATTCAGATTTAATTAAAAATATTAAAATTAAATATATTTTAAATATTAAAATTATAAACTGTTTTTTATTTTTTATTTAAATTTTATTAAAATTTTATAGTGTGTTTTAAAACGTTTTAATTATTTGATCTATAAAATTTAAAGGTTTTTGAAAATTTTAAAAATTCCATTTATATAAAAAAACACATGTAATTTAGAAAAACAAAAAGAAAACAAACACACACAACCTTAAAACTATTATATTACATACCATCCATATTTATTACAATATCACTTTGGGTGATAAAGAAATCTAAATTTTCAATATAATCAATCGTTCAAGGGTTACATTGGTAAATTCATAAATCGCTTATGCCAGAAATCTCATAACCCATTTTAACTTGAATCCAACATTTCCATTCATTTTTCATAAAAGCATCACACATTAATATATGAAACTTCGAATTCTGGATCTCATTATTATGAAAAAGGCGTTACAAATCTCATACAAATTCAGTTCTTGCCATAATAACTTCAGTTTGATCCATCCAACCTCAGATTTGCCCTAATATCTTCACTTTGATCCATCCAACCTAAACCTCAACCTTCTGCAAGTATTTAAAAGAGAATAGCCATGTTATTGTAAATGTAAATATTTAAAAGAATAACCATGTTAGTACATGACCAGTTTACAACTATCATATTTTAAAGATAAAAGAATAATTTTTTAAGAAAGCTTCTGATTGTGAAGTCTGATACACAGTAGATTAATGAAATTAATTGTTTGATTTAGTTCATGTATTAATATAAATAACGAGTTTCATTAAATGGTTTCCCTGAGTACACATGTCAAAATTATATTTTGATTCTACTGAGTACACATATGGCAAAATTTGATTCTATTATTAGAAGAAATTTTAATCTTATAATTGTTTGCCACATTTACAAGGAGCGGAATAGAGAAGGAGAGCTCCTTTCTCAGGAGGGTTTACAAAAGGCTTTGGGAAACTAGCGCATAACTGAAATAGAAGAGGATAAGATCAGTAGAAGAGGTTAAGATCCATGTGTCACATCACCGGATATATAATTTTTGATGTGAATGGTCTGCAATAGGTTTTGGGCAGCTGGCGCATAACTGAGGCGGTTCCTATTTGTGCGACTATTGCATAGTTAATGCCCCGCTTTGGGCAACTAGCGCATAACTGAGGCGGTTCCTATTTGTGCGACTATTGCATAGTTAATGCCCCCTGGCATGGGGGCTTTATAACACCATATAACACGCCCCGCGGTGATGAGAGAGAAAAAAACCGCGCGGCGTGTTATATGGTGTTATAAAGCCCCCATGTCAAGGGGCATTAACTATGCAATAGTTCCCAAATAGAACTCCCATAACTGAAGTAGAGAAGATAAGATCAGTGTGTCGCATCAACAGACATATTGAAAATGTAGAAATAGGAGACATCAAAAGAAAAAGTTGAAAAGCTGGGTTTGCAAGTCCAAGTGCACCCAAACCAAAAAGAAGAAAAAATGTTAGGTAAGTAGGCTAGGTAGGTAATTTTGAGGTTGCAGAAGGTTGATTTGTGATTAATTCCACATTTTCAAGTGTTACACTCATACACATCACAGTCAGCAGACAGCTCCCATTTGAAGGACTTCAAGCGAGGCATGACTAACTCCCTCTTCTTCCTCTTCCCTAAAATCACTTACTAACCTCCCCTAAAGAGGTCAAGATCTGCTTGATACCTCTTAGTTTCATCATTTTCCATGTCATTAACCTTGGTAAAGATCTGCTTTACTCAAGGAGGCTCCACACTTTCTCTACAAAGTTCTATCTCCCATTCACAACCTAAGATCTCTGAAACTTAGTGCTTTCTGGTCACTTTCATATTAACTACTAACATTATTATTTAGATCCCTATGTATTTCCCTTCCCCCTATTTAAAAACCATATTAATAGCTCCCCTATGTAAATATCCCCTCCCCTAGTTGGAATATAACCATAAACATCCCTTGGGAATTACTAGGTCATCTGGACCTTATTAAGAGCCCCATCTCTACATAAATTTCCCCTTCCCTAGTGTTTGGACCCATTCCAAAACACAAAGAAACCCTCTCCAAAGGCAACCCCCCCCCCACCCCCCCCCCCCCCCCGTGCATTTTTTTTGGAAATTATTAGGTTTTGATTAATTTATAAACCAAGCGCCGAAACCCATTAACACATTTCCTAAAGTCTAAACCCACCCGCGTCGCGAAAAATTAAAAAACTAATGCGCGCGCTGTTTCGCTAAACCTCGCAAACCTTCTCCGCCCGTCCACCGTCCAATCGCCTCTCCCTGATCCGACGACTGATATCCATATCAGGCGCCCTTTTGTGTGGGCACGTTAGCACCCGATGTCCGACGGTTTTATCGTCGTACACTGGGACAGCTGGCGCGTTCCCATTGCATCTGGCCGCCCCTGACAGAAACCGCTTTCGTATCAAAAGCGGTCCGATGCCCTGCCAAAACCGTCTTCCCCCCATGTAACAGGAGCGTCGCGTCATCACGCCACGTCGGCTCCACCTCACCCCTTCCTGCTTGCGCCTAGCCCACGTCACCTGCCACCGTGTCCCGCCACGTCATCACCCCGTCGTACTGCCACGTCACCCTGCTGACGTCAGCATGCTGACATCACATCCGTACCATAGGACCCCACTACTGACGTCATGCTGACGTCATCCACCATACAACTGACGTCATGATGACGTGAGCAGCCAAAAACGGAAAAACGCGCAAGCGCGAAAGTCAAGCTTCAGAACTCCGGAATGAAAAACAGAGGCAGTTTTCGATGCGTGATTAGCGCGAAGAGCTAATCGCGCATCGCTACGGGAAATGAGACATACTGGAGAATCTTTAGGGATCTTTTGATTCCTCGGCCCTTTTTGCACCGAAAAGGCCCGAAAAACCCTGATTTTGCCAATTTAAGCGTATTTGAAGACAGAGAGAGACCAGGATCAGAGATTAAAGAGTATCAGATCAAATATGCAGCTAAAAAGCATGTCAAAGAGTATCAAAGTAGCGGTGAAGCGTATCAAAGGAGGTTTTCTCAGGGCTCGAGGAAAATCCAACATTAAAAGGAAAGCCCTGAAAGTCAAGAAACAGTTGAGGACGCATTGAAAGCTCATTAGCACAAATGACTGCACATTAAACTCACAGGAGATCAGTGGACCACAACTCAATGCACAGTTATGAGAGAACCACTGCACCAAGCCACAGAGGACATTATATTAACTTAATTTTTGATCCAGCTGCCACTGGCACAACCCAAAAAGACTTGATTACATTTAATTCCAGCATAAGTTAGGTTTAGAAAGCCTGTTTTCTGCAGACCTATTTAGGTCGGTTGTAATAAATGACTTTAGATATTTTGCTTATATATACCACCCTGAAGAATGGAGTAGGGGTTGGTTGGTTGGTTGCTTGTTTGTTTTTTGTTAGTTCGATATTTTGAGCAGAGACTCGCACTGTAAATCTGGTACTTTCTATAATCAAAGACTGTTGAAAGCATGGATTCTGAAACTGTCCGTTGTGTTTAACTGGTCGAGAAGTGACTATGGAATTCCTGTGCTTCGACATGGTTCAATAAGTGTTTCTTTAACTTTGTTTAATATTTTATGTTTGTGTCATCATAAATCCACCATCTAAGTGGCAGAAAAGAAGAATAGTTTAGGATTTTCTTGCACCCTAGGCTCAATTTCTGCAATTTCTCTATGTTTTCATCAGGAATAGTTATGAACATGTATACTTAAATGATCTTGTTTACGCTATTTCTTTCACATATGAATGTTAGTTTAGAATTATTAACTGCTCCTAAATAACCGTTCATTCACTTCTCCTCCCTATCAGTTGGTGAAAGATTCTTGATTGCCCTTCATCACTGATTATCATTCCATCTCTTCAGCAAGTCGGTAATTGTCCCAGTGTAGCTATCCCGCTCCATAATCCTCTTGTGACCAACAAAACGCAACATCAAACCTTAATCCATGACTCCATGCCCAATGGTTTGAAACTTATCAGACTTTCCCTTGCCTCTCTGCTTGGAATTATCTGCCTCACAATCATCTTCCATCCAAACAAAAAATCAAAACCCTTGAACTCAAAAACTTGCCTAAAATCAGCCTCAACAAAGCTAAATCATTAAGAGAGAGCCCTCTCTGATTGCAGGTGGGCTAGAACCTGCAATCCAAATATTGGTTTGTGGTTACCTCGGCCGTATCCCTTCAGGAGCTTAGGGACAACCTGAGTGATAACAGTAGACATGGTCTTCGAAGGGCAGAGCACGACACATACTCCTCCTTTTACACCATTCTTGGACATGATTAGAAAGACAGGTGGTAGAGGACTGATAGAATGTGGTCAAGAGCTTCGTACCAATCTCGTATCAGAGAGGTAACTGAAAATATGAGAGGAAATCTTTAGCAAGTGTCGTAAAAGTGTAATGAGAAGTGGCAGGCTGGTCAAGATACCACTTTGCAGTGTCTCCAATGAGCGTGCGTTGGAACAGCTAAAGATGAATGGAATCATTGATTATGGAATTGGATGAAAACCACAAATGGAAGGAGAAGACATGATTGGTGGGGTCCTCTCTAGAATTACCCTCAAACTTGGGAATGTCAGAGGGAAGCTTAGTCAGCATAGCTGGCCAACCAGCATCGTGGTGTATAGGGTCATTAATCAACTGGCTAAACTCCAAGAGGATTAACCCAGCCATGAAAGGTAGCATGGGAGCTACTGGAATGGTTCCTGAGATAGTTCTACTAGATGTGACCACCAGGGTAGATCGTAGTGATGACGGTATGCAGTGAAGGAGGCTCAGAATCAGATGAGGAGTTGGTATGGGGACATGGGGGACTATGAACTCGAACCTTGCGGGGAGGAGTAATATGCCCAAGTGGAAACTTGGGATGAAGGCCTAATAGTCTCTGCGACAAATGCCTTGGTGGCCCAATGGTTGGAAGACACGAGTGACACAGAAATGTTGAAGGGATATCAACAAGATGTTTTTGTCTTTATGTGGGGAGATAAATAAATTAAGTTGAGTCTTGGCTTGGCGGTGTAAACCAAGTTCCATTCACTTAAGGTGTGCTTGTGTGTTTATTAATTAAGCCCAGATTGTGTTTGAAAAAAGAAAAGGATTTTTGAAATAAACTAAAATTAAAAACCAAAAAATAACAAAAAATAAACTTTCTAAACGCCACCCAAACTGGGTTTTCAAACACTGTGTTGGTTGGTGGAGAAATCAACTGAAACACACACACAAAAAGGCCAAGAGATCTGAACGTTGGTGTGAATAAGATCAAATGAAACTATGCTGTTGGAAAGTGGTGCAGCAACAGTAAAAAACCAGGGAGGAAAATCGTTGCAAAAAGATAGGGGTATGGGTGTGAAACCTAGGGAAATAATGGGACCCTAAGGCAAATGAACGAACAAGGTTTACGATGAAACTTTGGATGGAAAAAACCTATCTTTGAAGATATGAAACATGAAGGTACGGATCTGGAAAATATGGTTGAAAGCTCTGCAAAAACTCAGACTTCTTACTCAGCTAAACTCCTCCTATAAAGGTGGAAGCGCACTAGAAGCCCTAAAGGGGCTAAATTCCACTTTGACAAGAAAAACATAGTAGATCGAGGCCTAAGTAGGGTAAGGCAATGGTCAGCCAACTGAGCAAACAAATCTCGGCAAAACCCAGAAACAGATCATAAAAAATCCCAAAAACCCTAAAAATCGTAGGTAGTGACCTGTTTAGGGGGAGATCACACTTTTTGGGCCAAAAAGTGTGCTCTGGACCTCTATATTGCACTTTTGCGAAGGAAAAGTGTAATATATTCTCCTTGATTCTTGGTCAACAAGTCTTGGAAAAATTGTCATTTCTATTGCGACTGGTTCCTGTGACGTAAGGAAATTACCAGAAAACTTGCGGAAGTTAGAAATTTGACTGATCAAGGGTTAGAATGCTAGTAAATAACATTAAGAGACTGAAAATGAAAAACCCTAAGCTGAAATCTGAAGGTCACCTAGGTTTTCTTATCAGAATTAAAAATGCAATGGAGTCGCCAATTTGTTGTCGATAAATGCATAAATAATTTCCTAGTGGAGTCGCTAATTTGTTATGTAGAATTCTTCTTGAACGTGTACAAAAAGAAACTACTTTAGGCTATGGACGAAAAACAACCCTAACAATAAAAGTGGTTGTTAAACATTGTAGCTCTACAACAAATGATAGAAATAAAACCTACCGAAGCCCCGATCTATGCCACAATCATAGTTAAGCAGCAAAATGGAATAGTAAAATAAGCACAAATAACTCCAATAATTCAATGGAAACCAGATATATAAAGACTATATTTTATTAAACAACACCTACGAAGGGAACAAATAATGTTATCAGTCCCCCTCTATGGGATGGGTTCTTGGCTATCCTCAAATGTCTTCAACTTTTGTAGAGTCTCTCTCCTCTATAATGTGTAAAACCAAACAAACAAAATGTTTGAGCTCAATGAGAACTCAAATGACAAAGAAGATAGTGTGCAACAATGATAATAATTAGAGCTACAACAATGAGTGCAACAATGAAAATAATCAAAAGTGAAGAATGAATGAAAACCCTTCTATTTATAACAAAATATTAGGTTATCCTCAAATAATGAGCATTAATAAACTATTATTAACCCAGTTATAGAATTAACCATTTGTAATATTTTATTATATTTGGTTAGACGGAAAAAGTATTTAAACTTTTATTCAAAAATAATAAATAAATAAATTATTTATTTATCATCTCAAGAAAATGGTTAAGGAATAATAAACAAATAATGATTGATTTAATAATTCCTAAGGATTTGGTCAAACTTGACAAGGAATAATAACTAATTAGTGATTAATTAATTATTCCTAGAGAAAAATAAGATAATTAATGGTTTATCTATTTATTTCTCATAATTGGGTCAAACGCGACAAAGAATATTAATTAAACAATGGTTTAATTAATTATTCCGAGAAAATAATTAAATAAATAGTGATTTATTTAATTATTCTTCATGGGTTTAATTATAAATGACTTAATAAATGTGGTTTATTAAGTAATTTCTCACAGTGAAAGCAATTTTACTATGGTAAATTTGGCCCTACATGGTGTACTTTGATCCATCTAGTACATTATGGCTAGATGATCATTTTTTTGTGATAACACCTTGGCTTTATTAATCCAAGGGTGCATATTCCTATAGTATAATATTATTGATATGGTTTATAATATTATTCCTAGGTTATAATATAAATCCCTTGGGTTTAAATCCATTGGTTTTATAATATAAATTCCTTAGGTTTATTAACCCCTTGGATTTTTAGTATTAATCTATTGGGCTTATTAATCCCTTAAGTTTATAATAATGCCAATATGGGCTTGTGACAAAGATTTTCTAAATATGGAAAACAACCATGGTGAACTATGTTGAACCATGGTCAATCATGGTCAACCATGTTTAATAAGCATGGTCATATTGCCAAAAATGTTGTCTCATTTTCTGACATCACATTTCAACAACCATGGTCAACTATGGTTAATGATGGTCCAACGTTTCATTGTGACAAAGATTGTCTCAATATGGAAATAAACTATGGGCAACCATGGTCCAACGTCACATTATCACAAATATTGTCTCAATATGAAAATAAATCATAGTCAATCATGGTCCAATGTCACATTGTGACAAACATTGTCTCAATATGAACACCAACTATGGTCAACCATGGTCAAGCATGATCAACCATGGTTAGCCATGGTTAAGCATGGTCCAACATTGCATTGTGACAAATATTATCTCAATATGAAAATCTACAATGATAAACCATGGTCAATCATGGTCATCCATGGTCAATAAACATGGTCGATCATGGTTATCCATGGTCAATAGCCATGGTCATCCATGGTCAACCATGGTCCAATGTCGCATTGTAACAAAGATTGTCTCAATATGAAAAGAATCTATGGTCAATCATGGTCAATCATGGTCAACTAAGGTCCAACATTGCATTGTGTCAAATATTTCCTACCACCATCAACCATCGTCAACCATCCGTAACCATTCCCAACCACAGTCCAACATAACATTGTGACAAATATTGTCTCAATATAAAATTCAACCATAGTCAACCATGTTCAATAACCATGGTCACATTGTGTCAAATATTGTCTAATGGTCCAATGTCACATTGTGGCGACCATAGTCAACCATGTTCTAACGTCGCATTCTAACAAAGATTGGTTCAATATGAAAATCAACCATAGTCAACCATCGCCAATCATGGTCAAACATTGCCAACCATGGTCCAACATTGTATTATGGAAATATTGGTCAATCGTGGTTAATCATGTTTTTTTTAGGGTTTTTAATATTTATCTTACGGTTTATATACCTTTGGTTTGCAATATTAATCCCTTGGGTTTAATATTATTCCCTTAGGTTTTAGTATTAATCCCTTGGGTTTATTACTCCATTCGGTTTTTAGTATTAATCCCTTGGGCTTATTAATCCCTTAGGTCTATAATAATCCCAACATGGGTTTGTGACAATTATTTTCTCAATATGGAAAGAAATCATGGTCAACTATGGTCAACCATGGTCCAACTTCGCATTGTCACAAATATTGTCTCAATATGAAAATCAACGATGGTCAACCATGGTCCAACATCACATTGTGACAAAGATTGTCTCAATATGAAAATCAATGATAGTCAACCATGGTCCGACGTCACATTGTGACAAAGATTATCTGATGGCCCAATGTCAAATTTGTGACACCATGTGTTGGAAATAATACTGAAGGGGGGTGGGTAATCAGTATTATTCAAATCAGATTTTTTTCATTTTCATACTCAGATTCATATACGCTATTCAGTTAGGATATCCGCGTATATATGTGACTGTGTTGAAGAAACTAGTGTACATCTAGTAACCTATGATTTAGTTATTCATCTTCAGTGAATGCATCATAACATTATTAACCATATGAACAGTAAAAGAACAATCATCACACATTAAAGAGCACACATGAACACCATGATATAAGGTGGAAACCTAATGTGGGTGAAAACCACCTGCTACAATTTGTTTCTATCTTCCTTTAATAAGAAACTTCTTTTACAATGTACTAGTGCAGTCCTTTACCAGTACGCAGGCTTCTACCTGCAGAAGGCCACGACCTTCTTAGCTCTTGTACTAGCCGTTCCATTTACTAGTACGTAGGTGCTGGCCTATTGAAGGCTCCAACCTTCACTCGTTTTCCAGCTGCTCCTAGAAGGGAGCTACAACCCCCTGGCTCTTGTACTGGCCAATATGTTTACCAATACGTAGGTGCCAGCCTACAATCATCCAAGGACCACGTTTCATACATTTTCATACTGGATCCATAAAACAATCACCATTGCATTACAACCTGCATTATCAATCTCTGAATCACCCAATACTGAAACCCTGTCAACAACACAGCCACCAGAATACAGAACAACCAATAGTAACTTCAAATATCTTACTTCATACTATGTACGCTACTTGGACGAACCCAAACTGCGTGTATACTCGCTTTTACCAAAGACAACCCGCGTACAGATCTGCAAATTCTAACTCATAATCTTTGCAGATATTTCAGTCATCAACACATACCCAGATCATAACATTCATACACTAAACATGCGTCAATAGATCTAGTCTATCCATAATCAAACCATATAAAGATAATCATTCCAAGCCTTGAGATCCCGTTCCATCATTCATCATCCTCCACATGAGTGCAACATTGGTTCATATCAAGCAAGGCATCACCAACCCATAATCAGCATCTTGATCTTCCACTTTATCAGATATTCATCACTTGCACACTCTTGCTCTCCCTTCTTGGCCGAATGATCTTCTCCTTATATAGGTTTAGGCTTCTCTCAATACCATGGTCCAAAACCATGTCGAACAAATACCTTGGACCCAATACCTGGGGTCGTTACTTTGGACCAAATACCATGGACCAATACCATGACCAAAACCATGGTTTCCGACATGTACGCGCCTTTCCTTCTATGCACCTGTGTGTGTACGTGTACACGCCTTTTGCTCCGCTAACCAACATATATACGCACTTTCATCATGGTCAACATGCATATATCTCTCTTTTGATCTACTGCACTAGATCTGCCATCTGATTAAGTTGTCGTCACCTATATCATACCTCTGAGTGAGTTGCCATCAAGGACAACACCTGTATCATAATGCAAACAATCTCCCCCTTTGGACTTGATGGCAACCACCACACCAAGTCACTCTCCCCCTTTGACATCAAGGGCAAAGGGCGGAACCAAGATATTCT
>APFE030892913.1:0-46864 GCA_000404065.3 Pinus taeda
ATGTAAATGGAATATAGAATGAATTACACATAATGTAATATCAATAATACTATTTCTTGTCATGTGAAAATTTTATATTTTTTCCTTGTAGGAAAAAGTAAATTATATTTTTTTTACTCATTTCATTTCTTCTTCATAATAAAAGCTAATTTTTTTTTATTTTTTTTTTACTTTCAGTTACATCATATCTCTATATAAAATTATATAAGATTAAGGTGTAAATTGAAGTATTGTAATTATGACAGACATTAATTTCTTTTGTTATTACTATTTTTAATTTGTTAATTTAAGTTATTATTTTACTATTTTAAAATGTAACATTATGTGAAACCACCCCTCCCATACTGAGTTGTAGAGCGCTTCTCGGCGCAGTTAATTTAGATTTAATACAACTTAAAAAAAATTCTATTTTTATAAAATTTATCTTATTACTAAAGTTATGATATTTTCAAGCAATTTAAATTTAATCTTTATAGTAACTCTTACCAATTTAACCCCAGATGCGGGTGCTAAGCGGCACGAGTAAGGTGATGGGACGGGCATGTAGGGGAGGCCACCTGTCCGCCATGCATAGAGGTGACCTGTACACCGGTGGAGAGGGACATTCCTGGTGGATTGGGTTAAATGACAAGGGACGATAGCAAAGGAGCATTTACGCTCCGTCCATTTTCGACTGCGCAATAGAGCTCGGCTCCTCGGAAATCTTGCAGACCATATTAATGGCGGGCGAGCTTCGAGGTAGGGGAAACGACATTATAAACGGTGGCAACACAGGCGTTACCATGTTCATCCAGGTATGGTCTGGGGTTCTTATCCCTCCTCTGGTGCTGATAAATTCTAGCCCTGGTTTGATTGCCCAGCCTGTCCACAATCCTCTCGGCTTTCTGCATCACAATTTGGCTCGGTATAGCCCTGTTAATATGGTTAGGCCTCGGCAGCGTATGTTGAGTCATCGTGGCTCCAACTGAGGAGGGTCCTCGTGCCCTTCAGCCGAGGCGGAGACCTTTCCCCACTGTCACTGCCATTGCCATTGCCCTCATACGGGAGGTGATAGCCCTCTAAGGCACAACCAATATCTGGAAGCTAGCTCACTTGGGTCTTCGTCTTCGCCTTTTTTTGGCTCAGTTGTCTTCACCTTCAACAACCCTTTGAATTTCCTCCAGATCAACGCCCACATCTCTGTGCTATTCATCTATGAAGCCCAAGACGAGGGCGCAACTAGTGCACATCAAGAGTTTACCTCACCAGTCAATATTGCGAAGGCTACAGAAACGCCCTTTGCAGACAAGGGGAAGGCAATGGAAAGGCCACACCTTTAGACGGAGGAAGCCCAGACGAAGCTCGAAGCGACCAAGGCGAAGGAGGGTCAAGCTCAGGAAGCGGAAGAATATGGATGGTGCCCAATTGTGGAGGAGGTTCCGGAAGATTAATCTACTGCAAGGTCTTAGGTCATGTTGCTCGGAAGGGATTTTGCTTACTCCTTTTTTGGTTATGTCCATGTGTCCAAATGTTTCTGGCATGTCTTTGTGTCAAATTGTTTCTGTGTCAATGTGTCACTGTGGCACTATGCCAACATTGCAGTTTAAGGTCGGTTCTCATAATGTTTGGATGGCCACTCTATGTCAACTTTTATGTACTCCCCTGCGCGGGAGAGTTCTACTATTTACCATCGCCCCTGTGTGGGAATGAACAGGTTCGCCCTCTTTTTTTGCTACAAATGGCTGTTCCAGGCTGCCATTCTTTTAGGCAGTTGGATCTTCCAGACAACATGCTTGTAATTGTAATCTGGTTTTGTATATAATAGAATAGTTTAATCGAGAAAAAACTCTTACTAATTTAAATTAAAAAATTATCTCTAAAGATGAGGATAAAAAAATGTAAAATAAGGCTTGTGATCAAGTTACTTGTAGTTGGCGGTTTGCTCTATTGGAAGTTCTCCCTTAAATAGACAAGTGAACCTTTTTTCAGTAATAAAGATATAACATTTTGATGTTATTTTGGTTCTTTATTTGCTATTGTATTGATTTAAATTTATCTCCTTTTAATAATAAAAACGAGTTGAATAATTCTGGATTTGAGACCTCTGTGGTACAATATTTTTGATTCAGTCATCGGAGATTCCACAGTAAGAAGATTTTTTCTGCCAACGTTTCGAATCCCACTGGGATCCATCATCAGGGCAACTGAAGCTTCAAGTTGCCCTGATGATGGATCCCAGTTGGGATTCGAAACGTTGGCAGAAAAATCTTCTTACTGTGGAATCTCCGATGAATGAATCAAAAAGAGTTGAATAATACAATTTAAATAATACAAATTAGATTATCATGAGATATTCACTAAAATTCATGTTTTTCACATTTCTCCTAGCTAATATTGCATCATCTTCACAATGGTAAAGACATGTCTACTTTAAATAATTTAGCTACAAATACATAAAAAAATAGAAATTTATTTTACATAATCTAAAAATAATAATAATAATAAATCCATCACCAAGTCTATTTGAAACTCAAACAAATTCCTCCTAATCACCATCACAAATGCGATGTGCTTGGTGTGTTCTGATCACACCAGTGCTATCATATTTACCCAAAGTACTGCCTAAATAATATTTAAAAATAAAGCTATATATTGATGCATTAGATAACATGAATATTTTATCCCGGTGTGAAAATGTTATATGTGTGCACCAGTGCATGCGTTTGATGCACCGCTGCAAAAAAATTAAATTTGTGAACCAACATTGGTGTGTCATAGGTATGAGTGCATCTACAGTCTGGTTATGTTTGACAACATGACGAAATTGGTGTGTTACTATGTTATTGGCGCACTGATATTGTTTTTTTTTTAAATTAAAAGTTATGTTTCCATATTAATAAATACATTTTCCAATTGATAAAAAAATGTATTTTATGTATGAGGCTGATGTATTTTATATGTCAATCATGTATCAGAGACTTCAACAGAGGAAGCAACAACAACTGGAAATACTTAGTGAAATAATGGAAACAAAAGCATACAACAATAGTATAAACGATGAAATAACATAAATACATATCACTCTCCATTCTGATCACCTTGATTATCTTCCTCGACACTTGGCATGATGACGTTGTTGTTCTCACAAACATTCTTTAATCTAGGGTAATTTCTTAATACAAACAACCAATCCCTATCTAACACATCTGGGTAAAAAACAATTTGGTTGCAGTGTTTTGGGAAAACATAAAGCTCCCTAGCTTCATGACACATCTTTCTAGAGTTGATGGATATCATCCCACTATCACGATATTCCTTTACATTATTCGGATCAAAGGTGTACCACTACTTGCACCTAAAAATAACACAATGGAATGAAGAGAAGTCCACTTGGATGATGTCTTGTACATTTCCAAAGTAACCTAATGTCCCTTGCATTAGGTTTTGATCATGGTGGCTAGCATGATTATATTAGACAAACTCAACTTCCACTCCACAATCTTGTGTCATGCGTCCATCATTGACATCCTCCATGCAAAAATGATGTCCATATACCCACATAGTTGGGAACAAATGCACCTATAAAAACTGAAAAAATCACTGTGCCATGCATCTAATAACCCATGTGTGTATATATATATATATATATATATATATTATATATATATATATATTATAACACACACACGTTACAATTCAAAGGTGCAATATGAAGTTAAAATTGTATAGAAAGAGATTATAATTACCAATTTGTTGCACCAAATCCCTATGTTTAGCACATCCTATTCATCACATAGGTAATGACTAGATGTTAGACATGGAATCCCCCCCCAAGGCATGTTTTGGGGCTTAAAGCCCAAGTTTTTACCAAATCTTGTTGTAAAAGCTTTGAAAATTGCGGGCGCGGGGCGCGAAAGTATGATAGAGTCACAGGGTTGTCCGCCCTAGTTTTGTAATGTAATGTCAGCTGGATAGACCTACCCATGGTTTGCGGACCATAGGATTGTATAAATAGAGTGAGGCTCTAAGTGTAGAAAAAAACTAACTAATAAAGAAGAAAATAGAATAAGGAGAAGTCTAAGTGATTGAGTCAAGGTAAAAAGTGTGTTTGTGGGTCGTAGAGTAGGAGAAGGCTTTGCAACTGAGTGCGCAGAGGCCTAGTAGTCCGCAATTGAGTGCACAGACCCCTACGGTTGAGTGCGCAGGGTGGGTTGAGTCTGTAACCATCGGAGAATAAATAAATAGAAGTTTTAATATAATTATGTGTATCTTTTCTTGGTTTAATGCATGATTGGATATAATTTGCAAATATATTGTTTATTTACTACGCGAACCTATATGAACGTTTTGTATTGTTAAGTATAACTTAAGATATTTAAGTAGGCAAAGGTGCTTAAATAATACTAGAAGATAAATAAGATCTCCGATAGTAGTGCAGAGCGCAGTACAACCCCTGGTTAGGGCTACGTGAAGGCAGGGTATCAGGCCATGAGGTTACGGAAGGTGTGCGAAGCCACCTGCACAAAGGAACAACCAAAGGATCAGTCCAACCTATCAGACATCTCAAGGGTGTGGAAACCTAGTGCTAGCACCCTCCCATACTACTTTGGGTGAGACCTCAGTCTGTGCTCCGTGGACGGTTACCGAAAGGGCTAGTAGGACAGGGATATGTTTGGCTAATTAACTCCGAACTTGGGTTAGGCCCCAACAAACCAACAAATTGCTCCATTTCCAGGACTAGGATTTGCATAGACATGTCTGATGTCATATCGCTGGAATTTGACAAAGAAAGGAATTGAAGAGTGGTTGGACAGAAATATTCACGAGCTCGCAATGCAGGAAAACAAGAATCTGCTATTGTCAAAGGAAGAGTGGTTATATTTCTACTTGTATATAGAGATCCATGAAATTTTCTTTGCATCCTTCCCTACTGAGTTGTACGAGTGGATCGTGAAGCTAGTAGATAGCTAAGGAAGCTGTAAACTAGACAAACCTATTGTGTGGAATCTAGAATTGGTGCGTAGGCTGGAAGCATTGGAAGATAAGATCACGTGCACTGTCTATCGCTGGATCAATCAAATCATAGGAAGATTCATCACCGAATTCATGGTAGATACTTCAGTAAGCTATAGTGAAGCAAAACAATGCTTCCTTAAGGGACCGCGAGGTAAGTACGTTAAATCATTGAACACTTGGATTAAAATGCTATTGTGTGAAAAGTGAATTATGCAAATAAATTGATGTTTGGGGCTACGCGAAGTGGGAGAATCTATAGAAATGAAGGTAGCACAAAACTAGAGACTAGCCCCTTGATTGCACCTCCAGGAGGAGGCAAAGAAGAGCTCGTGAAGGTCTTGCCAAGAAGTGCGATCAATCTGATAAGGCAGAGAATTCCACACATACCACCCCCACCCACACCGCCACTAGTTTCACCATATTCACCCCTGACTTCACCCATACCACCTCCTCCACCACCACGAAGTAGTATGGCCAACACAATAAAGCCACCAGTGTTTAAGGGAGTAGGGAATGAAGATTCAAACTAGTTTTGGTTTGTGATAAAAGTTGTATGGGAAGCACAGGATGTCACAGACGACAATATAAAGAAGGCAATGTTGGTCAGCACTCTACAGGATCGCGCGATGACCCTGTACATTAAGCATTCTAATGAAAATCTGAATGCGGGGATAACAGATATCCAAGCTGTGCTAAACAAGGAATTTATAAGGGCAAAATCGGAGGCACATTCGATCATTAGATTTAAGGAAATCACAATGCTATCAAGAAAAACCCCATGGAAGTTGGATCAAAAACTGAAGTGCACAATTCGCGAAGCGGGCATGACCTTAGCAGATGGGCAACACCATGAATGGTTTGTAGCCTTGTTAACGTCGCATCTATGGAACACGCTGGCACAACAAAGACTAACCACTCAGGCTGAAGCTTTGGAGGTTGCAATGAGATTGCACGAGACTCTGATACAAGATCCTAACTTGGGAGTCCAGCAGATTCACGCGCAGTTGAAAAACTTGTGCCTTGAGATGCAGAGTTTGAAACAAGACAGGACGGCTCGTCCAGAAGTATGCAATGAGGTATGGTGCGTAAAGTGCAAGGGTCATGGGAAAGACAAGGAACACTTCTCTGTGTTTGTGAATTACCTCGTGGGAGGAGGAATAATGCCATTAAGACCAGAGGCACAAGTAGGACCAAGCGCGGCGCACATTCGATTTGTCAGATAGGAGGAAAGCATGCTACAGATAATTGCCATCTATTACAGAGGTATATGCAGAATTATTTTGTAATTTCTGTAGATCAGTAGGCCATGATGAGCGCACCTATAAAAGTTATGAGTTGATGATGGATTGAACTCCTACCTACAGAGTTCAGGCCGAGACACGATCCCTTGACCAAAATGCAGGGATGGCGCGAATCAGATTTTAGGGGCGCGGACGAGGCCGAGGTGGAATGGGACTAGGAAGAGGTCAGAGACAGCTAATATGTTACAATTGCGGAGGGTCGGGGCATTATGCCCGTGATTGTACAAATCCAACAAGACCATCATGCTTATATTGTACATAGTTTGATCATGAGACAGAGGACTATCCCACACTAATAGCGAGGTTGCGTGATAAAGGAGCACTCTATCCTTCCCCGACTCAGAACCTACAAATGATGAGGTCTGAGCCATGCAAGGAAGACCCTAATGTAAATATCATGCTCTAGAGTGTTATTACGACAAGGGATGACAAAGGCAAGCAACCTGAAGAAAGTACATGGGTTCACAAGGCTCCAACGAAGGAACCATAATTTGATTTAGAGCACGCTAAGGAGACCTTCATGGAAGCTAAGAGGAGCTTCGTTGATGCCTCCACTTCAGGAAGTAAAGATAGATTGGAACCAGAAATGGACCCATCGATTCTCACTACGTTCTTGGAGACATGCATGATGCTACTATGTGACAGCAAGGCTATAAAGGGGCTGCAAGAACTCATAACTAGGTGCGCTGGGACCATGCTAGGAGAACCACGCATAGTTTGGAAGCTTGGGAAGCACACGAAGTGAATAGGGAGGGAGATGATATTGACCATGTAGATCGGGGAATATGAGATGGATCAAGTGATTCTGGACCTAGGATCGGACGCAAATGTCCTGCCGAGGTAGACATGGGAGCGCATGGGAAGACCTACGATGTAATGGTCTCCTATCTAACTGTGGATGGTGAACCAACAAAAGATCTTACCTATGGGGAGATTGCAAGGAATCACAGTAGATATCAAAGGAGTGAGCATGCTAGCAGATTTTGAAGTGATAAAGATTGTTGATGATAGCAATCCCTACCCTACACTATTGGGAATATATTAGGCCACTGACATGAATGGAGTGATAAATCTAAAGAAGCGTAGGATGATTTTTGAGAAAATGTCACTGTGTGTAGCAGTACCTTTAGACCGTGCGGAAGGATCGCGCTACCCAGAGCCAGTGCGCAACTACGAAAGTGACAATGACTTGGATTGTATTTACAAAATAACCATGTGGGAGCAGGACTGGGTAAATTCAACTGCGGATGGTCGAGTCTCGTGGAAGCGCGAAAGCTCCTATACATCAGATTCTAACGAGGATATAGAGCGATGGAAGAACTGGTTACACGAGGTAACCACACTCAACTGTAACATGATGACAAGGTCATTTTGTTGTGTAACAATAGAGATAAGGGATCTGCCTATGTATGATGGGTTAGGTGAAGTGGAGGAGTTCCTAAACAAACTTGAAAGAGAAGTGTTGGAACAACAACATTTCGACACTCTGAAATGGGTATTACGTGTTATGCCCACAAGATGGTGGGGTACACACCAAAGAAGTTTTCAGGACTGGCGCGAATGCAGAAGGATGATGTGCATGCAGTTTGGGAAGCCTCAGATGCAATTAAAAGACAAGTATGATAGACAGGATGATCCACGTGCACACCTTGCAAAATGGAAAAAGGTCTATGGGGAATAGCCACAACCTAAGTGGGTGCACCTATTCTGTCATACCCTGGATATTATACCCATGAAATGGTATATAGAGATAGAGCTCTGCCATGGCACGAACAAATGGGATATCATGCGCAAAGGGTTCCTGTTAACCTTCGCGTTTAAGGATCATTAGTGGGATACTATTTATGATGCGCTACAAGCAGTAAAAGAAGTTATCTTTAAAATACCCCGGGAACCAATGGAAGTGCCTCAGCCTGAATGGACGACCCAGCTGAGCTGCGCGCTGGAGTGTTACAACGTAAACATTGAGGAAGACGACGAAGATCCGCAAAAAGTTAACATTCCAGAAATTGAAGGCTATCACGAGGTTCAAGGACCATTGATTGAAGATCCTGACATTACCACACTGGTAAAAACGAAGCAGGTGAACACTCGTACAAAGGACGAACTGAAGTATGCAACACTCGGTGACTACTGGGATAATGCCATGGTGGATAAGGTCGCTAAGCTACTCCGGGAGTACCAAGACTTATTCCTGACCAAGATCACAAACTTAAAGGGGATCATTGGTGGTTTAGGGATGATGAAGATCACCCTAAAACCCAATGCAAATCCAGTTAAGCAAGGGCCTTATCGCTTGAATCCAAAGAACAAGGAAAAGGTCTGCGTAGAATTAGACAAAATGTTCGCAGCTGGAATTATCGAGCTGGTGGAAGAATCTGATTGGGTAAGCCCTATGGTAGTGCAAGAGAGGAAGCAGAAGGATGAGATAAGAATATGCATGGGCCTCAAAAAATTGAATGATGCCTATGTGCACGACCCATTCCCAACCTCGTTCATAGATGAAGTATTAGAAAATGTTGGCGGGAAAGAAGCATATTCTTTCACTGACGGGTTCTCAGGGTAGCACCAGATCAAAATCGTGTCGGAAGACAGGAGAAGGACCACCTTCATGACTGAGTGGGGCTGCTTTCAATACACTGTCATGCCATTTTGGTTAAAGAACACGCCAGCCATCTTTTCGCGCATAGTTGTTGCCGCATTCAAAGAATATATCCACAAATTCCTAGAGGTCTATTAGGATGATTAGACTGTATTTGGATTGGTTAAGCATCACGTAGCAATATTACGCTTGATGCTGGATACTTGCCGAAGACACCAAATCACGTTGAACCTTGAAAAGTGTACGTTCCTCCTTCCCTTTGGGAAACTGTTGAGACATGTGGTCTGCAAAAAGGAACTAATGGTAGACCCTACAAATATTGCAGTAATTTTGAATTTGGAAGCAGTGCGTAGTGTTAAACAGTTGCGCACTACCTTGGGACATACGGGATACTACAGGAAGTTCATCAAAAGCTATGCCCAGATCACTGTGCCAATGGAGAAACTGTTGAAAAAGGATGTCAGATTCTGCTGGAATGATGACTGCATGAAGAACCTCGATGTACTAAAAGGGAAATTGGCCTCCACCCCATTCCTAGTCTTCCCAAAATGGGATGTGGAGTTGCATGTCCATGTTGACGCATCATGTATAGTGCTGGAAGCGGTGCTAACACAAGAGGATTGAGAGGGCTTGGATCACCCCATCACATTCACAAGTCGTAGGTTGTCCAAAGCGGAAAAGAACTATTCCTCAATCAAATGCGAGGGGTTAGCTATGGTGTAGCGCTCCAAAAATACTAGCACTATTTTCTAGGAGGACATTTCAAGATGTGTATAGACCATTTCGTGCTGAAACACTTGGTCAATAAGCTTGTGTTGCGGGAGCGCATATGCAGGTGGCTCTTATTGTTCCAAGAGTATGACTTTGAGGTCGTGGTAAACCTGGATTCCAAAATGCATGACCAGATCACTTGTCGCGTATTAAGACTAGTGAGGAACCTACTAGTTTGGAGGAAGTATTACTTGACGCACAGCTCTTTGCTGTGCGTGTCACAGATGGGCACTTTGAAGATATAATCCACTTTATGACAACAGGGACTACACCGAAGGAATACTTTGTCCAGCAGAAGAAGGAATTGGTGGTGCACGCGGCTGATTTTTCTGTCATCGCGGGGAACCTATAAAAAATGGGAAATGATGAGATACTGCAAAGGTATGTACATGAATTTGAATGAATTCATATCCTCACGGAAGCACATGGGGGCGCTGCAGGAGGACACTATGCAGGACGAGCGACCACGCAAAAGATTCTCCGCACAGGGTTGTGGTGGCCAACCCTTCATCAGGATTCAAAAGCACACAGTAAGGCTTGTGATATATGTCAAAGGACAGGTAAACCATTGCAGAGGAACGAGATGCCTTTGAATCCACAAGTAACATTGCAGCCCTTCAAAAAGTGGGCCATTGACTTTGTAGGACCTATAAAACCTCAGGGAAAAACAGGCGCGTGATACATTATTACCGTGGCAGAGTACCCGACTTGTTGGGAAGAAGCACCGTTGGTCAAACACTGCACAGTCACCATGGCTGCGAAGTTTTTGTTTGAACACGTGTTGACTCGATTTGGCTGTCCGAAAATCTTAATGAGTGATCATGGTACACATTTCCTGAATGAAACCATCACCACGCTAACAAAAGAGTTCCAGGTGTATCATCAGAAAATCACATCGTATCACCCACAAGCCAATGGGACATTAGAAGCATTTAATAAAATTCTATATACTGCGCTAACCAAAGTATGCAACACGCAGCGGAATGATTTGGACCTTCGTGTACCTGCAGTACTATGGGCTTATAGGGCAACATGCAAGAAACTGATGGGATAGACACCTTTTCGGTTAGTTTATGGCATGGAAGTTGTCATACCAATGGAGTATATTGTACCTATTCTGCACATCGCAACGCTCACAGGTATGATGGACTGTGAAGCTTTGGAAAAAATACTCACACAGTTGCAAGAACTCAAGGAGGAACGGTTCCTTGTTGGCTTTCATCAACAGGTGCAAAAGCAGCATAAGAAGGACTGGCACGATCACCATATTAAGTTGTGCACCTTCAAGGTGAATGATTTAGTGTTGTTGTATGAGAGTAAGTTTGATAAATTTTCGAGAAAGTTTAGAATGCATTGGCTGGGACCATATGTTGTTAAGGAGGTCACAGATGGAGACGCGATATAGCTAGTCAAACTAATGAATGGTAGTCGCTTGAAGATCTACACAAGTGGCTCGACTATTTGACTAACTGACAGAAGCACAGTCTTCGCACTCCAAGGGTCCGGACAAAGGTGCGAGACTATAAACAAATGTAGGGGATACCGACACAGATGTAGAGAAGTAGTTTTGACACAGAGGTCTCGGAACAACGTATGCAATAGATCCAGAAAGCAGGAGCTCAGTGTGCTCCTGAGCTTGCCACAGTTTGAGAACAGTTGGAGGGACTCTGCGCAAAGATCTTTGTGCCGATAGAGTGACTTGCGGGCGAGTCACGATGTTTGTGTTGGGGGCCTGTTGGGCATGGAATCCCTCCCCCCCTCCAAGGCATGTCTTGGGGCTTAAAGCCCAAGTTTTGACCAAATCTTGTTGTAAAAGCTCCGTGAATTGCAGGCGTGGGATGCAAAAGTATGATAGAGTCACAGGGTTGTCCGCCCTAGTTTTGTAATGTAATGTCGGCTGGATAGACCTAACCATGGTCCACGGACCATGGGATTGTATAAATAGATTGAGGCTCTAAGTGTAGAAAATAACTAACTAATTATGAAGATAATAGAAGAAGGAGAAGTCTAAGTGATTGAGTCAAGGTAAAAATTGTGTCTGTGGGTCGTAGAGTAGGACAAGGCTCTATAGCTGAGTGCGCAAAGGCCTACTAGTCCGCAGTTGAGTGTGCAGAACCCTGCAGCTGAGTGTGCAGGGCAGGTCGAATCTGTAACCATAAGAGAATCAATAAAGAGAAGTTTTACTATAATTTTGTGTATCTTTTCCTGGTTTAATGCATGATTGGATATAATTTTCAAATATATTGTTTACTTACTATGCGAACATGTATGAATGTTTTGTGTTATTAAGTATAACTTAAGACATTTAAGTAGGCGAAGGTACTTAAATAATACTGGAAGATAAATAAGATCTCGGGTAATAGCACAGAGCGCGGCATAGCCCCTGTTTAGGTTTGTGCAAAGGGAGGGTATTAGGCCACGAGGAACGGAAGGTACGTGAAGCCACTTGCGCAAAGGAACAACCAAAGGACTAGTCGAACCTATCAGACATCTCAAGGGTGCAAAAACCTGGTTCTAACACCCTCCCGTACTACATGGGGTGAGACCTCAGTCTGCACTCTGTAGACTGTTGCTGAAAGGGCCAGTAGTACAGGGATTTGTTTGGATAATTAACTCCAAACCTGGGTCAGGCCCCAGCAAGCCAACACCAAATGAACCGTATTTTTCTCTGACTTGTTCAACAACCCAACTGTTAGGGCATCTCATTGGCCTATTTCATTTTAAATGATCAGGATAAGGCACACTTCTAACATTCAACCATTTGAATTCTTTCATGTCACTATCCCATTTCCTCTTCTCTTTGTACAATGCAACTCACAGTTGTGTCCCTTCCATATTGTAAAGAAATCATTTTTTATGACTTCAATTTCTGAATTCACTAATGAAATCAAACCAACATATATATATATATTTATATATATATATATATATATATATATATATAATATATATACATATGAGATCATAATATGCATTAATATGAAGTTCAGTGTGAATAGTTATTGTGTAGTAATTTGAAAAATGATAAGCCTGCACTTATCTTTATCATGCGCCTCTTTCCATTCGTTTCGAGAATATCCCCTTCTCTTTTGTTTTCATCCCTTTTGTCATCCCAAATTTCCACATCTTGTGTGTTTTGGATCTGCTTGATGTACTCACTAGCATAATATAAAGACTTATATGATCTATACCCCTCTGCCATAGACCCCTCGGGATTTTCCCTTTGTAAAAAAAACCTTTCAATTTCTTCATGTACCCCTCTAAGAAGAACATCCAATGACAATAAATGAGCCCAACTAATTCAACCTCATCTACTAGGTGAATTAGAAGATGAACCTACAAGTCCATGAATGTCATCAACAATTCCTTCTTAAACATACAAACAATCTTAGCTATCTCTTGATGCCACCATGGAATGCTAGCCATATGAAAATCCTTTGATGTGATCCAACATACAAATGTATATAATTTAGATATGGAACATTGTAGGTCTTGGGGGAAGTCATGGTTCACACACCCACACACGAGAAAAGGACAATGACATTGCACAGTGAATAGTACATTATACAAAAATTAATTACAAAATATCCCATTACATAAAAATAAATAATAATAATAAAATCATGTTTTTGACATACATACTCATAGAAGGTTCAAATAGTCATGTGATTTCAACCCCAAAAAACAATCATCCACAATGAAGCAACATTGGAGTGAAGACCCATATAAAGAAGACACCCTCACATTAATTATAACTTCCTTTGTCAAACAAAGATAATATTTCTTTAAAATCCATGGAACATCACCTTCTTCTAAAGATCAAGAGGGGCCAACCTATCCTCTAGTTTCTTTTCTTAGCGAATGTTTATTTTTAGATTTTGAAGAAATAATATCTCTCCTAACAACCAATGTGCCAATTTCCTTCGATGATGTGTGCCTCCATAAAGAAGATGAAATATTTTTAAATATATGCATGGGATCTAGTAAGTGGGAAATCTTAAGATGCTCCCAATATGGGAGCTCGTAAAAGACAAACTTCCTTTTCATTCCAATGGGAAATTTCTCAACATAGGTTTTGAAGAAATATGGATCATTGAACATAGACTCCCCATTTGAATCAATCATTTATGAAAACTCCTTCTCCTTCTTTATCTCATATGCTCTAATCCATCCAGTTGGTGTCATTGTTGCGGGCCTTTGGTTTCTCTCTAGTTTACCATTGAAATTGGATGTTGCTCTTCTATAAGGGTGTTCTTCTTGGAGGAATACCCTAGAGAAGTCATACAGTGGATTTCGTAGGTGGTTAAAGCACATAGCCTTTAGAGAAGGTCCATAACATTTACATGAATGATACCATTTTGTTACAAGACCTGCAAAATTATTGTATATAGGTCAACACATTAGCGACCATGAAGATCTAAACAATTGTAATGAATTAAATTAATATGAAAAACAATATTTCTACTAAACAAATCAATAAGAATTTAATTTACTAGAGAAAACTCCTAATCCTGGATAATCATGTATGGTGTAAGCACATATGCCATACAACATAAAAGTACTCTCTGTTGCGATTGGTCTTGATACATCATACACATGTATGCCTTCCCATAATTTCTCAAGTTCATTTACCAATGGTTGTAAGTAGACATCCATATTCTTCACTTGTCTTCTACCAAGGACTATGAGAGCCAATGAAGGATGTGTTAGTGTCGGTATCTTCATCCCTCCGTCAGAGATCAAAATCTCTTGTTACATTGCATATTAGGTGTGTTGCTTAGTCAGCTACATTCCATTAGGAACATGGATCATTAGATGGAAGTGGCTTGTTGTACATTTTCTCTCATGTCCTTTACCTACTGGCCCATTTCCATTCATCAAGATCATCTGCAAGCACTTTTTGTCTTTAAAATTGCAAGAGTTATTTCTAGGGTTTCAGTTTCATTAGGTCTATGGTTTCATCAAAAATGTCTTCAAAATGTCCAATAATAGTCAGCAGGCACATGAGGAGGTTGAAATAAAGTTCCAATACCAATAAATTTCAAATTAATTGCCCAGAAATTACATGAGGAGGTTGAAATAAAGTTCCAGTACCAATAAATTTCATAATTAATTGTATAAATTCATGTAATTTCAGTTCTCTTGTATGTAAATCATTTTATTGGAAACCCTGGTCACCTTGTCAAGCTTCATTTGCTCCATCCCCTGCAAGGAAAACAAAAAGAATCAAGTCATTCAGTTCATCAAAGGCACAAATAAAGTAAACTGCCCAAAAAATAGAGTTGAAAAAGTAAGTCACATTGCAAACGTTATAAAAGTGGGTTTTATGAAGGAAAAATCAAAAGCTCTTGTATATAAATCATTTTTTACAATTCAAAATCTCATTGGAATTCCAAGAAGAAATATTGAGCAAAGTGAAAGTCATGTTGGAGAAAGGAAGCAAAATCGCAGCAAAGGCTCTCTGTTTTGGAGGCACAACGCATTGGGTGAGAGGCGCAGTGCATACAAGTGGTGTGGCACATTGGGCCACCCTCCACAATGTTAATTTTATACTGGCACGGTGCATACAGGAGGCACGACGCGTTGGGTTTGTGGCACAGCGCATAGAGCTCCCAATCCTGATTTCATCCTAAACTCTCTCAAGTTGCCAAAATTGCTCAAATCTTCTAGTGTGCAAGTAAGTCAAGCTCTTTTCCTTGCAAGTGAAAGAGTTTTCTTAAAAATTTATGGTGGTTTAGTGTGAAAAAATTCAAACCCTATTTCCTTGCAATTTCTCACAAAACGATTGCCTAGGGTTTGCATTTGCCTTGCTACCAAATCCTCTCCACCATTCCCTTACTCTTTGACTCCTCCATTTATTTTCCCGGTTCATCCACTCATTCCCTAACTCTCATATTCCTAAAAAACAAATCATTCACCCCTATCCCCAATTCCCATTTTCCCAAATCCTAACTACAAACTTCCCAAACCCTAATTGTTGTGCTAAGATTACATATTATTCCTTAATCCCCTATTTCTAAAAAAAAATATGCCATAACAGTCCCAAAACCCCTCATACCCTCCCCCTCCATAATCCCTCATACATTCTTACCCTTGGTGGCTGAAAACTAAAAACACCATAAAAATCTTCTTCATACTCATCAAGAAAACTCACACACTAGCAAACACGGAGTCTGATCCTTCATATGACCGAGATGAAGAGACACACAATGACTCTCCTATAGAAATACATGCACCAAAGAGACCCCACAAGGGTGGCAAACATATATGAGAGGAGCCTACTACACTTGCCGAGCTGCATGCTTGCCCTCTTGCTATTACATGCTTCCAACACCAATCCTATTATGACTTATGTGAGATGGTTGCTAGAGTCTAGTATCATCATGAGTTGGCCCGGTTGTTTGTGCTTCATCTACATAATGGCCAAGCCACTCTAGATGCTGTAACATTCACCTTAACACCGGAGTCTATTTCTCTAGCAACCGACATCCCTAATATTGGAGAGCAGTGGAATAAAAGGCAGCAAATTGACAGGGAACATTATGAACCATACATCAAGCCCGGTTATTTGAGACAACTCAGCAGAGTTTTTCCCTTTTGGTACCTGAAAGATTCATATGCTCCTTTGATGAAATTGATAATGAAATATTTCAGCGATGAGGGCCAGTTTTCTCGCCTATATGCCTATCATATCAGATTGTTGATGCACTTTACCAGGGTGAGAATGACGAATCTCACCTACTTCATGTGCCGAAATATTGAGAAGATGACCACCCTAGTACAACGTAAGACTCCTTAGCAACAATTTAACAATATATATCATTTTTCTCTCATTAAAATTGTGGTCATGCATCAGCTTGGTTTGCAGGGCATCTCATGGGAGGATTTCATTTCTCATGAGTTCTTCAAAGCTCCTCAGGGACCTCCAGAGGCTTTTCATGAGGCAGGTGGACCTTCACATCAGCAAGAGGGTCATGAGACACAGACCGCTAGTGTGCCGATTTTTTTCACCTATCAAAAGGGCATTAGACGGTTGTTTGCAGTAGAAAAGCGAGTATTATCTCCACCAGGGGTGGAAGGGGTCTCTATTCCTTCATTAGCACAGTACGTTCAGGACAAGGGCAAGAGGCCATTACATGATGAGGGGCCTTCAGGTGAGTAGGAGACCGATTTCATTCTCATTCAGGATGATGACACTGATTTGGGCTCACAAAGCTCAAAGTTCAAGGAGGTCATCTAAGAGCAACAGGTAGACATTAATGCTTTGTCCCTCAACTTATAAAGAGCTAAGTTGATAATAAAGTACATGGAGCAAAGAAACAAGCAGCTAGAGGACCAACAAGCCATTATGGAGTTGCAAAGCATACGAGAAAACCACCAAGCTGCCAAGAAGAGGAAAGTGAAGCTCACATCACTTGAGTAAGAAATCAATGCCAATCGAGAATCATGGCTTGAGAGAGTGAACATTCACTTAGGAAGGTTGCTAGAGAAGGCTAACAGGGAGAAAGCAATGTTGAGGCATATGGCCTACCATTACATGGTGAGGAATAAAAGTTGCAAGGTGAGAATCAAAAGCTTGAAAGCAAAGTTGAAGAGGGCATCGAGGAGGCAAAAGGAGCAAGATAGACTTTAGATATTAGCTAAGGCTTCCTTAGCCCAACACAACACTTTATGGACAACACTCAACCCAAATTTCAAAAAATCTGGGGCACTTTTTGCATTTTTGGAATTTTTTGGGCCAAAACACAGGTTTTTCTGCCCAATGCACCACGCCACTTGGCGCTTGCTTTTGATGGAGACCTCCAAATGAAGAAAAATCAGAATTTTTGGATTTGTCTTGGAAAAATATGCATGCCTACCAAGTTTTGAGCCCCCAAAAAGGTCAAAAACACCCTAAAAATGACCTTTCTGCCCCTATTTGGACACACAGGAAGAAGTGTTGGTAAAACTCATTTTTGGAGGGAAAAATGGAGGCCAGATTAAAATATTCCACTTGTACTAGAAAGTAGGCAGGTAGACCTTTCCAACAAGCACACTTGGAGCAGATTTGGACATCGGGAAGGCCTCCAAACGTGGCTGCAAATAGACGTTATGCATAGGGAAATCAGCGCGGCACATTGGGGAAATTTTGCTCAGTTTGACCAAGTATACTCTGTTTCTCGCCTAGTTACTTGATAGTTTGACTTTTCTCCTTCTTAATGTCAAAATTATGATGTAATTTAATGTAAATTGATGGATCTATATGTAATTATGTCAAATTTTCACTCATGGAGGTAGATACATCTATCAAAAAGTAGTTTGCAACTGAATGAATCAGTTCCCTAGTTTCTAGAGGCAAGCTCTTCCACTGCCTAATTTTTGGTTCTCAGTTTAGAATTTGTTGGAAAAGCTCCTAAACTTATGAGCTCGAACCCTAGAGGCTAGGATGAGTTATGGTTTTTCTATATCTTGTGATTTTTCAGTCATTAGCATGGTTGGACTTTTGAGAAAGCTTGGAGCTTCATTGTATACACATTTCAGCAGTTTGGCTAAGGAATAGAGACCGAGGTTTGCAACACTCTTTGGGATTCATGTGGCGTTTTGTTTTGGTATAGTGCTTTCCTCTGTAATTATGAGTTCACTTATCTTTTATGTATGTCATTGTCTATCTTGTTTCTTCTAAACTAAAACAAACAAGGATATAGGTAGAATACATTGAAATTGCAATGCTCTACCTAGGGTTTGCTTAGTTCTTGATGTTTTCAGCTGTTTGAAGAGGATCTCTGAGGTTTTCTTGCCCTCTTCAACTCCTCACCTGTCTAAATCTCTCCATATCATTCAATTTGAAGTGCCAAATCAGTTGCCTACCTTGCCCCATAGAGATCATTGCAAAACTGAGCCTCATTCCCCAGACCCAAATCTGCCTTTCCATCTGAGCCAACAAAAACATCATTAAATTCAATAAAAATCTTTTGCACACATACCTAGCCTAAGACCAGCCATCATATCAGTCATCTCAAGCCCTTATTGATCATACCTTACTGAGATTGACAGGAGAGAGCCCTCTCACAACCTAGTAGGGCTAACTACCAAGTTAAGTGTGGTTTGATGTTACCCTATATCCTACCTTTCTCAGCCTGAGGCAGATTTAGGCCCTTATAGGATGTTCATTCTTCATGGACAACGATGGGGGGATATTGTTATTGATCACTACTATAGGCCAAATGTAACAGTTTATGTTTTGGAGGGAATATGCGTTGACACCATCCATGGTTATGCTATGTCATAGACTTCATAATTCATCCTTGAATTTTTCATGCCATGTATCCTCTATATTCTTCATGGCTATTGAATCTATTGGGATTCACATAAATCCTGAATCACTTATGTGTGAGGCATGCCATCCCTACAACATAGCTAATTATTTGCGACAAAAGAGTCTTTTAATCCTTGGGATTATAGGAATGTGCCTCAATATATTATAAGGACCATGTGATTTACCCTTCTTTTTTAATTATGGTACCTGTCATGCCCACATTTCGGACATATACCTTTGTCTACATATTCTCCTCTATATAGAATATAATCATTCGAGCATGCATGCATGCTATGATATGTACTCAACACCCAACATTTTCAACAAATACTTTGCCTCTTTATAGCTACCTAGAAAGACATTATTACTTGGAAGAAACTTATCTTTGAATATTCTGCAATTGGTGGGGAATATAATTATACAATGTCAATATTTAACATTCTTAAAATCGATAATTTTAGATTTGATTTTGTGACAAAATATAAGGAACATGATTGATCATGCAAGTCAATTACATCAATATTGCTGAGAAAAATGCATTTGATATGCCAAACTTTTCTTTCACATTGTACAACATCGTTGTCCCTAACTGAGTAGACTTTGACTTATCGTTAGGTCTAAAGAGAGGGGTGGTGGAAGCATATTTCATTCTTTCAAATAAGGTATCAGTGACATGAGCATCATCCCCTAGCTCATAGTTCTGGAATGCATCTAACAACATTTGCTCCATGACAGTCCTATCCTATAAGTAATCATCCATACCAACCTCCATTTGATTGCCTCCATTTCCTACTTGTGATGAAGAACTACTATTGATGTAGTCATTCCTAATTGGTGAATCTAGATGAAGTGGGAATTGAACAAGTTGTTGATTCAACCATTCTTTATATGCTTCCTTTATGAGTCTTACTGTTAATGCAACCTTCTCTCGATTTGACGTTGTAGTGGCGTGAATCGAAAGATGGTAGGCGAGTTTCTCATCATCACTAGAATCATAATTTCAAAAAATATTGAATGTCATTAGTATAATATCGATGATATCAGTAAGCATGAAAATGTAATTGGTTTGTTCAAATTTCAGTATACCAAACAATTATTACCATCGTTGATCTAAGATTGCAGCTAGAATATGTCATGTTCCAATTGGTAGGGTGAAGAGGCTATCCATTTCATCTACCAACTACTTGCAATATATTGCTCCTGATAAGAACTTCCAATGTTTTTGAAAATAATATTGAGTAATATTTTTTACATCTGAACTCGATTTTGAATCTGGATCCTGCAAATAATTTGCACACTTTTTTATTCAAATTGACATGGATTAAAATAAATATATTCAATAAGATAATCGAAATGTAATTAAAATATGAACTTACTCGAGATGGAAAGGGATAACGCCGCGAAGGACTTTGATTAGAATATGGAATGAATTGGAATTTGAAGGATTGGCCATTTGATATTATTGATATTTTGTCCCTGTATTTGAGAAAAATCAGAAATAAAATTTTGTGTTAATATCTAAAATTGATCTCAAGAACCATATAACCACAATTTGAATTTCAATATAGTTTTGAAACCATTTTTTAAGAACAAGACGACTTTAAGCAGAAAATGTATACTATGAACTACTGTAATTCATGTGGATGCATCCTAATGGATAATTTTAAATTAATATGCCATTTTATGTGGAAATAAAATTTTAGATAACTTTTAAATCTTATCGGTGCACTAATCAGAATAAATTGCACCGACCCATTTAAATAATAAGATCACCATGGCATTTAAATAATAGCCGCACAGGTTTCCAACATTTCAAAAAAAATAAAAAAATAAGTTATCATATGAGTGTTTTTCCGGATAAAAACGCATCGGTACGTTCAGATAAAAAACAACACCGATATGCAACTGTTTCTTGAATTTAGAAAATAAAAATGGATTCAACCATCTCAGTGCTCTTTTAAATATATACTGCATCATTGCGTTGAAAACAATAATCACACCATTGCCATATTTCAAAAATGAAAAAAATTTAATCATGTCAGTGCATTGAAAAAATATGGTGCCTCAGAAATGTCGGTGCTATTTTCATATAACTGCACTAGTGTTCTTGACTATCGAATGCACAATGTGCAGAGAAATTGAATAAAAAAATGTGATTTTTTTTTTTTCTTTTTAAAATTTCAAAAATGAGCGGCAATTGATTTTTCGAAATCTAATTTCATAAAGTATTTTAAATAGTAAAAAGTTATTCACCATTTTATTATTTTACCCAAATTTCAAGGGAGTGATTTGCAAGAGAGATATACCAGGAGCACTGTGTAGCAACAGAACCCTTTAGAGCAACAAAACTATTCATAATATCAAAAGCTAAAAGGTATGGTGATTTACTCAAAAAACTCCATAGTAAGTTTTAAATTTCATTGTTTATTTTAGTAATAAAAAAAATTACATTTTATGTTAGGGTTTAATTAAAAAGAGAGATCATTTGCAAGAGAAGATTAGGTCAGAGTTGCAAAATATTTTATATTCGCCGAAAGATCAAAAGTTGAAAGGTATGGTGATTCACTCAAAACCCTAGATAGTAAGATTCTTAAATTTTATTGTTAACATATTTTACAATTTTTGTTAGAATTATTCAAATTCAGAACAAAACCAATATATAATATATATATATATATATATATATATATATATATATATATATATATATATATATAAACCCCATATAATAAAAGAATTACTATAGATTTCACTATTAAATTTTTTTACGATCTTTGTTCCTACTTAAATTTGATTAAAATTTAGGGAAAAAATCTATTCAATACTTACCTTAAATCCTTTTTTCATCCTGCAAAATTTCACATTAGGGTTTAACTTTCTCTACCACTTCACAATTAGGGTTTTTCAATTTAAGCATTTTAGATTTAGTGGGTTTGTGTACTTACTATATATAGGGTGTTTGACATATAAAGTAGGGGAATCACTTATTGAATTAGATCCAAACCTTGTCGGTTCTCTATGTTTTTTTTAAACAATAATATGTTATGGGGTGCACCATCTATAACATAACGCACTGATGCTACATGACTAATATAACACACCGACATATTATAAAAATTTTAATTATGTCTAGTCTGTTCATCATTGCTCTCGGTGTAATATACTACACCGAGGCACATGTTCCTAATAACATCATTAAATAATTATGGTGCATTAAGCCTTACAAATCATACCATTAGCCCTCTCTGATTTTGAGAAATAGCTGCATGTTTCATGGTGTGCCCTATGTAAAATAACACACCGAGGCTACCTGAGTAAAACAATGCACCAATATATTATTACAATTTGGATTCTATCCAATATTTTCATTGTTGCTCCCAGTGTAATATAATGCACCAGTGCGCTTGTTTCTAATAGCACCATTAAATCATTCCACTACATTTAGCCTTACAAATCACACCATCAACCCTTTCCTTTCTTTTTAAAAATTGCTATATGTTGTGTGGTGTGCCCTATGTAATATGACACGCCAGGGCTACCTGAGTATTTCAACGCACCGATATATTATAACACTTTCAATTATGTCAAGTATGTTCATCGTTTCTCCTAGTGTAATATAATACACCAGAGTATATGTTTCTAATAGCACTATTAAATCAATGCGGTGTGTTTGGCCTTACAAATCGCACCGGTTACCAGAGCTTTCTTTTCTTATTTTTTATATATTTATTTGTAAAATATATCTAATGGATTCTATATTGAATGATACAAGTTTTATATTGATAAAAAATGTCTTAGAAGGTCTCAAGTAACAAAGATACTGATTGACACAATGACAACACATAAAAAAAAAAAAAAAATCAGAGAAGGCAAGTTCCTTGTAAATTCTTTACAAAATTAATATGTTTGAACTATATGTAAGTTTAACTAATATGTATTAGTTGGTGTGTCATGCAGATCCACAAAATGAAGAAGGTCAATAAGATTATTTCTAATATAAGTGCAGAAAAGCGTAAAAACCTAATAGAAAAATTGCAGAATTATGAATCAGGTGAATGAAAAAAGACTATTCAATATGGGTTTTTCTATTTGTTTTAAAATTTCACTAATAATATACTTAAGAATATTAGATAACATGTTTCAAACAATCTATTAATTCATATATGTTTAATGTTCTAAAGGGAGAAACAACGAAGGAAAAGATCAATGTCGTTCTAAGAAAAGAAATGGAACATGTAAATGACTATGAATTAGTCCTTAGCTCATTTGGAGTGGTGCTAGAGGTTAGTGAAAAGGGAATTTTTTTTTACATAACTATGAGGGATCTAGGGCAACGAATGTATAGACGTAATTTCCACCTACAATACAAAAATCAATGGAATGATTCTAAGAACGAAACTATATCTAAACTGCAGGAAGCGTTTCCATAGCTATGGTCAATGAGACATGTGAGACTTGCAATAGAAAAAGCATACAACAAAAAAAAAAAAATATCAAAGTAATTATCCTAATTTATAAAATGAATTTTAGAAATATGTATATATAGAACGTAATTTATAATATAAATTTTATTTACTTTTAGTTTTTCATATATCATTATAAAATGTATTACTTTTAGGAGGGATTACTGAAATCCCCAAATGATCAACAATACTAATATGCGAAACATGCCAATAGGAATGCCCAAAAAAAAAGTATAAGGAGATGGTCAAAGAAATGGACATAATTGCATCACATGAGGAGCCATTTCAACAACAATGTGCTTCAAATGTATGTAATCACGATTCACTTTGTACATATAACAAAATAATTTAGCATTAATTATTAATTTTCAAGTATTTTCTTGCAAAAAATAAGACAAGATGGAACTCATCCAACACATAATATAGGACGACAAGAAAGAAAAGGGTTGATTTCAAAGTTTGTGAGTAATTGTTAATATTTCCTTATAACAACTCAAGGTTTCATTTTTGTATATTTTAAGTTTTTTTACAACAACCATCCTTGAGTGTATTTAAATAGGTGCTAACATACAAAGAAGAGCTATCGGAAGAATTAATTGACATTAAGTTAAATAACGGTTCTGAGTATATGTTGGCATATCAAAATTTAATTGTGGAATTTGTAAGTATCTATGTTGTTTTACTTCTCTGAGTTTATAATTAATAGAACAAAAACATCATTTATATTAGATATATGAATTATTATGGGCTATGAAACTTGCTAGAAACAAAGTATGGAACTGCGCCAACATAAGAGTTGTTGAAAAAAGGCATGAGATTTGGTTTTGAAATAATGTGTATAATTCATAAGTCACTTCTTGCTATGGTACATTGTTTTTCAATTTACATTTATGTATATTATTTATTTCAATTTTCATTATTATTACCAATGTAGATACACTCATTACACTTTATTTTTACGTTTGTAGATTGAACAAGATTAAGAAAATGAAAAAAAACAATGCAATCAACAAAACATTCCTCCAAATAACCCAAGTCATGGAAGTAGTTCGAGCACTAACAATATTTCCAATGAAGAATGATGATCTATTTGGATATCAGTGCAACCTGTTGTATTTTTTGAAATAATTGTCTGTGAAAATCAGAAATTTTGTTTAATGTAATCACAAACACAATGTCATAATTGAAAGGTAAGGGGTTACCAATAACAATCCCATTTTGTATGACAAAGAGTCTCTTATTGATATATAATAAAATACATTTTAATTTATTAGATTTTGTTATCCAATGTCACTGTGAAATGTTACACAACTAATTAAATATATGGATAATTAAATATTATAATGAAAAGATGTGAAATTTGCTAATATAACAATTTAATCCAAACATATACGAATGCACTAATCAAATATCAATTTATATGAATATTGTTATAAGATATATGTCTATTTATAAATGAATAAAGAATTTAAGAAATTTCAATAATTGCACTTTCATAGGACGATATCTCTAAAAAAGAGAAAATCTCATACAAAATCACTGGTGTGTCCATAACATAAAACAGACTAGTGCTTTACTTTAAATAAAAGCACCATTATGTCATCTTTTAGAATAACTGGTGCCTTTTCAGAAAATGATAGCACTAGTGCTTTCATTTCTTCAAGCATGGGTATTGTTTTTAATTAATTCCCTGGTGCATTGTAACTCTTAATGCACTAGTGCTTTCATAGAACTAACACCCCCCGGTTCTACAAAAGAGTATTTCCATGCCCGGTGCACTATTAAAATTAACAACACCAAACCCTCTATATAACAAACACACCGGTGCATTTATGTAAACAAGATGTGTTGTGTTGAGTGTTTAAGATAAAGCATTGGAACTACAATTATTTAATGCATGCCCCAGAGTCGTTCCTTCATCAAAGAAAGATTGAGGTTTTTTTTATATAAGCACTGACATGGTATATGTTTCAAGGTCTAGTGCACTTTGAGTTGAATGCACCAGTTCTTTTTTGTTATGAGCATTGAGGTGGTATACATTTTAGGTTCTAGCGCACTTTCTATTAAGTTCCTCGGTGCTCTTAATTATGTATCAAGTCAAGTGATTTTATATAAGTAGTGCATCGAGGCTTCTTTTTCCATAAAGCACACCAAAAAAAAAAAACATCCACTAAAACCTCCACCCACCCAAACTTTTTCAATTGTGATGATGTTCCATTATAAGCTCTGCTAAAACTTCTATTCCCACAAACAGTTGTTTTAGCAGATTTTTTTTGGCAATTTTGGCAATTTTTATAACACTAAAAACCTTTATTGTAACCTCCGCTAAGGTATTTTCCTTGTAGTGTCTTCTTATTCATGTGTCTTGGGACATTTCTCTATAGTTAAATTAATAACTACATGAATAGGGACCTTTTACGATTTTCATTCATGCATCTTAAACCTTTACAAAATTGTCTCAACATATTTCCTATGATTTAACCAAAGTTTCATGTTTTCCCAATCTATTTTAGTTTCCATGTCCAAAATGAAATTTTCATCACCAAGATCCTTCATGTAAAATTTAGAGGAAAACTAATTTTTCACTTGGATGATTTCCCTATCATTTCCAATCAACAAGATATTATCCACATACAACACCAAATAAATAAGATGATAACCAACTAATTTGAAATACACAAAGTGATATGCTTTGCTCCTTGTGAAGCCAAGTCACAATATAAGTATAATGTCTTTTATACCACATCCTCGGTGATTGTTTTGACCCATTTCGGGACTTTTTCAACTCTCATATCAACTCTTTCTTTCCCTTCACTGCAAAGCTTTATGGTTGCTTCATGTAGATTTCTTCTTCTAGATCCCCATGTAGGAGTGTTGTCTTTACGTCCATATGTTCTATGTCAAAATTAAAAACAACAATAATAGATAAAATGAGATGTACTAGAAGTTAACTTGGAAACAGGAGAAAAAATCTCACCAAAGTCAATTCCCTTTGCTTGGGAATAACCTCTTGCTAAGTTTTGTATTTCTCCACTCTTCCTTTTTCATTTAACTTCTTCTTAAACACCCATTTGCTAAAATGGAGTTTCTTCCAACTAGCAACTCCACTAGATCTAAATCCTCATTCTTGTCCAAGGATACCATTTCTTCAACATGGCTTTTTCCCATAGTTTGACATCCTTTGAATCCACTACCTCCCTAATAGTTCTAGCATCATCATTAGTAATAAGAAAAGTATAATTTGAATGGAAATAAAGTGGAGTACACCTCTTTAGCTAACTTCTTTCTCGAATTTATCTCCTCAACACCAAAGTATGTGGTTCTTCTTCTTTGAATTCTTGTTCTTCTATAAATTTTGATTCATCGTCCTGTAATTAAAACTCTATATTTTCTAGTTCTTTCTCCCTTTGTAAGACTTCTCTTTTGATGACATCTTTGATTTATCTAAATACCACACCTCTACTATACACAAGCTTCTTAGTTTCTGGGTTTCAACTATTATAACCTTTCAGAGCATCTATATATCCAACAAATGTAAACTTTTCAACATTATTATCTAGCTTACTCATATTCTCCTTCAAAATGTGTACATAAGCATTAAAGCAAAATACCCTAATATGTTTAAGAGAGGGTTTTTACCAATCCATACCCCATTTGGAGTCTTGTAATTCATTGATGATGAGGATGGCCTATTTACTAGGTAACACGTAGTGTCCACTACCTCTTCCTAGGATTCCTATATTAACCTGATACCACTGAGCATGATCCTTGCTTTATCCATCAATGTCATGTTCATCCTTTTTACAACTCTATTATATTGAGGTGTGTGTGGATTATTATGTTTCCTTTTTATATTGCACTTCTTAGAAAATTCTTTGAATTCATTCTCATAGATTTATCCATTGTTATTTGTCCTAAGAACCTTAATTTTGTTCTTGTTTGATTTTCCATAACATCCCTAAACTCTTTGAATTTTTCAAATACTTCAGATTTATTCTTAAGGAAATAAATCCATGTATTCATTGAGAAGTAATTTATAAACTTAGACATAGTACATAGATCAATTGATGGAATCAACACATGTCCAAACACATCATTGTACACCAATTGTAATATTCCCTTGGACCTTGTAGAACTAGAAGAAAATCATAACTGATTTTTCTTTTCATATAAACAATGTTCATAAAAATAAAAATACAAAGAATAATTGGCCATACCTTATATCATACCATTACCATGTAGTATTTGAATTCCCTTCTCTTCGATATGTCCCAGTCGTTGATGCCACAACATAGTATTTTCTCCAAAGGTTGTAGGAGTTTTTCCTTCTTATGCTCCAAATTTAGGAACAACATAACCATTGCACCCATCACGAATAGTTCTTCTCGGAAACTTATATAAAGTTCTAATCCAAACTACACTCAGTAATACCATTTCTCCTTGAACTATCTTGCAGTTGTCATTTTGAAGCTCTATATTTACAACTGCCTCACTCATCTTACTTACAAAAATCAAATTTCCAGCCAATATTGGGATGTGATAAACACCAAGGAGTGTTCAAATCCTTAATGCCATGAGAGTCAACGTGAATTTTCCTCATCTTATTATTTGTTTTTCGATTCATCTCCCAAGAGAATATCACCACCATCATATATTTCATACTTGCAAAACCACTCCCTCTAAGGAGTCATATGAAAATATGTTCCTCTGTTGACCATCCATGTCGCATGATATAATGTGCACTTGAAGAATCCAAATACACATCCCATCCTTCATTTTAGGAGGTATTTTTCTTCTATAGAAGGATCATCATCAAATACCTTCCCTTTCTTGGCAATTTTGGATTTACAATATTTCTTGTAAAGCCCTTGTTTTCTACATCTCCAACATACCTTTAAATTTTTCCTGGAGATCTAGATCTTCCTCTACATTTAGATATCCGGTTTGAGGACTTATTTATATTTATATTTTGGGAGAATCCTCTTTCAAGAAAGGTGTTTATATGTTCTAACTTTCAATGTTTTTCCATCTCATATCCTCCTATAACAAGGACGAGACTATGTCATGGAAACGTAAAGTAGTTGCATTACTAGCTATGGAAACAATCAAACTATCCCATGAGTTAGGCAAAGAACATAGTAAATTGAAATGATTATATTCATCTAAAATATTAATATCAATAGATAATAGGTGACTTATCATAATATTGAAGGCATTTAGATGCTTTGTCACCAAGTCTCCATCCTTCATCCTTAGGATATACAACTTTTTCCATAGGAACAATTTGTTCACTAGTGACTTATATTGATACAAGTCCCTAACTTGTTCCACAACTCATTTATTGTAACTTCTCCTAAAATATTCAACAATACTAAATATGAGAGACACAATCATATTGTACTCTTTTCATTTCAATCCAACTTCATTACATATTATGTTGATATCCCTATTGGTGTAGTACCTGGATCCATAGTGATCCATTAATCTTTGTCCACCAATAAATTTTCTAATATTCCATAGCTTAAAACTCTTCCCATTCAATTTCTCGATATCTATATTTTAAATACTTGTCAAATAATTTTTCCACAAGCTCAATTCCATATATCTCCCATTGTAACAAGGTCTACCATTGCCCTAAGCAAAACCCATTAGCCACAAGAGTATCCCTTTAAAGAAAAAAATTCTTTGATACCAAATGTATGCTTTAAGCTTGTACAATTAATTGCTGGAAAAAGATTCTAAAAAAACATCAAATACCAAGCACACACATTAACACAAAGATTTTACCTTGGAAACCCATATTGGGAAAACTAGAAATATTTTTCAATATATTTATGTTTACAACATTACAATACAATACATATATCTTGTGGCATCCATAAACTTCTAATCAGTTTACCATGGATTAGAATACTACTGTAGTTTCTTAACTGAAACTACGAAACCATGGGATAATCCTCCTGTTAGAGTCGGTCCTTACAGCCCTCCGTCAGAGATCTTTTCACTTTTGCATATCATTTTTAGGTGTCTCACATGTTCCACTTCGTTGCATTTTGCTAGGGACATGCCATTGACTGATGAGGGGGTCTGGTTGTCTTGTGTTCCCTCATGTTTGTCCCTGCAGGGTTAGTCAAAATTTCTCTAAAAATACAAGTACATGGTCATGTCCTTCATTGTCATACATGATTAGTTTTGTTAAAAAGGGTCTTTAGTCCTAGAGTCTAGGGTTTTGAGTCCCATGCATACACATACTAAAAGCCTGCAGGCCATGAGGTTGGTTTCAAAAGATTTTCACTTAATATGTTTCCTTAGAAAGCATTTAAAAACATTTTTAGTCCAAAATGTTGTTTTGGAACTAAAAATTGTTATTGTAAATAATTGTATTTGTTTTATCTCAAAAGGTTGCAGAGCAAGTCTCTGATCTTCTCCTAAGCCGAAATGCTAGATCCCTGCAAAAAAATCAACAAAAGATTATCAGTCCAAACTTCAGAAAAGCATGAGAAAATAAAAAAGCAGTGTTGTATAAGACCAAAAGTGAAAAGTGCCAAACCTTACAAAGTGGGTTTTTGAATCAATTTTAATCAAATCAGATATTTTGTTTGTATATAAGGGGGAAAACAAGTCTATTTGTTCACCAACTATCAAAGCAAGAGCGTGTTCAAGTATTGGAGGGCGAAAAACCATGCTTGCAAACCCGTGGACAGTGTTACGGGTGTGCGCTGCGCATAGGAAGTGCGTGTTGTGCATTGGGCAGTTTGAGCCAGTGCAAAATTACACAGGCGCTGTGCATAGGAGTGTGCGTTGCGCACTAGGGTTGCGCACTGCGCATTGAATCTCAGCAACAGAAAAACTTGTATATGCGCCCAGAGGTCAACCAAACTCACTCCAAGCTTGCAAATAGGTATGTTATTGCTGCCTAGTAATGTTAGGGTGTTTGATATATGTTTCGAAGACGGGATTTGATGTATTGGGTTTTGGGAAAATGAAACCCTAGGTTCATAACAAAGGCATCCCTTAAGTTGTTTTAAAATATGTGGGTGGTTTAGTAAGATGTCCCTCATCCTCCATTGATGACAAAACCAACTCCTTACTCATTTGTGCACCCTAGTCAAACTCTCCAAAGAGCACACATTGTATTTTACTCATTTGTCAAAAGGGGATTGTTTTGTCAATTCATTGAAAACAGAGCATTGTTAATTATGGCATGGTTTGTTTGATGTTGTGGCAAAATTACTAAAGTTTTGAGTATGCATTGAAATTTGACTCCATCACACCTATATTACTATATATATCATAGACATCTTGACACCAAAGCCATGTCAGACACGAGGTCAGAGTATGAACAACAGTATGATAGTGATTCTACAGCAGAGGGTAATGTGCCAAGAAGGTCTCGCAGGGGTGGCAAAGGTGGTAAGCCTCTCAGGGAAGAGCCTACTTCTTTGGCTCAATTGCAAGCTTGCCCACTTGCAATGGATTGTTTTCGGCGTCAATCATGTTTCCAATACTATGAGATGATCTCACAAACTCAGCATCATCGGGAATTAGTCCGTTTATTTGTTCTACATTTACATGATGGTCATGTAAACCTTGACGGAGTGAATTTCACCTTGTCACCCGAGACTATTGCTCAAGCCACCAGGATACCAAATGTAGGGGAGGAATGGAGTAAACGCCAGCTGTTAGACAGATTCTACTATGAGCCATATATCAAACCCGGGTATATGAGACACTTGAGCGCAGTTTTTCCTTTCAGATTCCTGAGAGATGAGTTTGCACCATTGATGAAACTCATCATTTGATATTTCATTTGCGAGGGCAGATTCTCGCGTCTCTATGCGTACCATGTCCGTTTGTTGATGCATTTCACGAGGGTACATATGATGAACATTCTGTTTTTCATGTGTCGCAACATAGAGAGGATGGTGCCTTTAGTACAAAGGAAGACCCCAGCACAGCAGCATAACAGTATTTATCATTATGCCTTGATCAAGATCGTGGTGGTTCATCAGTTAGCACAGCAGGGCATTACTTGGGAGGATTTCATCTCCCGTGACTACTTCTCAACGCTACAGCCGCCTTCCAAGATAGTTCATGATGAGGGAGCGCCTTCACACCAGCCAGACATTCCTGAGACTAAGCATATAAGTGCTCCTCCATATGTGACATACCAGTGAGGCCACAGGGCCTTATTTGCATCTACACGACGAGTACTATCTCCACTCGGGGTGGAAGGGGTCTCGTTGACTTCATCAGCACAGCGAGTATTATCTCCACATCATGTGGAAGGGGTCTTGCCTTCTTCTTCAGCACAAGTACAGATCCAAGATAGGGGCAAGAGGCCTATGTTTGATGAGGGTCCTTTAGGAGGTCAGGACATGGATATCATTGATGTTGATGCTAGCTCTCCCAGCTCGGAGCTAAAGGAGATCATCCGAGAGCAAAGGGCTGAGAATGACTTGCTGCAAAAGAAATTGAAGATGGCTAAGTGGGTGATCAACTACTTGGAGCAGCGCAACAAACAGCTGGAAGATGAACATACACTTTATGAGCTACGGCAAATCCAGGAAGACCGAGAATTGGCCCAAAAGAGACCCGATGATTTGACACCGATTGATCGAGAATCTATGCTCATTCGGGTAAACAGTGATTTGGAGAAATTGTTGGCGAAGGAAAACAGAGATAAGGACATGCTTCGTCATATGAAAACTCACTATTGGGCTCGCATGCATGTTTGCAAAGCGAAAATGAAGATCCTAAAGAGGCGATTGAGCAAGGCACTAAAATGGCGAAAAAAGCCCGATCCACTCCAAATTTTGGTCGAGGCTTCATTGGCGGGGCGTAATACATGATAGAGGGTCTTCACTCTGAATTTGAGCAAATTCAGAGAAATTTTTGTCATTTTGAAATTTTTGGCTTGCAAAACAGGTTTTTTAGTTCAACGCGTAGCGCGCCGCGTGCGACCCATAAGATTGGGAGGTCAAAATCACAAATGGCTTGTAGTTTTGGATTTGTCATGAAGAATTACACATGCTCAGCTATTTCCGAAGAATTTCATCGAGATCTGGATGTTCAAAAGGCCCAAAAACACCATGAAAACCACCTTGTTGTCACCTTTTACCACAGCAGGAAGTACCTCTGAGAGAATTCAATTTTGAGGGGGCAAATGAGCTCCAAATTAGCAAATTCCACTTGGGTTGGAAAGTATACATCCAGGGCTTTCCAACAAGCTATCGTGAGCTCAATTTGGGTGTGGGGAAGTGCCTCAAAATAAGATGGAAAAGTGCGCTGCAAATAGAGATCAGGGCGCTACGCATAGAGGATTTTGGCCAATTTTTCACCTTCCAGCTCAGGAATTCGGCCAGTTTTCACCAGTTTCACTCCTTGATGTAATTATTGACCCAACATGATGCAATTTGATGTATGTAAGGTAACATGGCACTTATCTACCTTCTTCTAGATGATTCATTCACAAATTAGCAAGAAATTAATGTAATGAATCAGTTTCCTTCTTTTTAGAGGCAGGTTGTTTTTGGTCACCTAGATTCTTGCTCCCATGTTTAGAATTTGTTCAAACTGCTCCTAGAAGGAGGAGCTCGACCCCTAGAGGTTAGGGAATGAGGTTAGCTTGATCTATATATGTAAATTTTTATTCAGTAGTAGAGGTTGGACTCTTGGGAAGATTTTGGCACATTATTGTACATATTTTTCATATTTTGGCTAAGGAAAGATCAGAGATTTTGCAGCACCTGTTGGGATTCTTGTGGCTTTCGTTTCTTGATGGTGTTATCTCTCAGTTATTGTAAGTTTATTCATGTTTACATGTATTCCATTCCTTCTTATGCTTCTGAAACTAAATGAATGAGTAAATGAGGTTGAATTCATTGTTTACAGTGCTCTTCCTTTAAGTTTTTTTAGTTTTTCATGTTTTCGCCAGTTTGGAGAGGATCCATGTTCTCCCTTGCCCTCTTCAGCTCCTTATCGTTCTGATCCATCCATACACCTGATCAAAGGAATCAAGACTACTACCTACCTCGCCCCAACTCGAACTCTGCAAAGATCTGACCTTAATCCCCGCACCCAAAATTGGTTTTCCCGTTTCTCCAACAAAAAACTCAAAAATATAAATCAAACTTTCCTATCTCTTTACTAGCCTAAAATCAATATTCCTTATTGGTCATCTTAGCCCCTTTGAAAACTTGTTTACCGAGATAGACCCGGAGAGAGCCCTCTCCTGTCCTCGTAGGGCTAGCTATGAGGCTGAGCTTGGTTTGATGTTGCCTTGAGTTTTGCCTTCCTCAGCCTAAGGCAGATTCGAGTGTTAACACCTCCATACACCACAAAATGGCTCAATGCGAAATTGTGTGTTGAAAACTATCAAAAAAGGACGCACAAAGAAAGTAATTTTTTTTAATGGGGGAACTCTTGGAAAACGTTTGCTTAGGGGGAATTTCACCCCTTAGTGACCCCCCTATTGTGCCTGATGCAACATACAACATGTGGAGGTATCTGTGCAAAAAGTATAACACATACCTAACAAATTGGTGATAAATGTTGTCAGTGTTTTATATGAGGAATGACACAAGGAAATGAGGCATAATCTTGAGGGAAAGGGTGCATTGGATTCCTTTTGGGATAAGGGCTTGAAATAAGGACATTGCAAACACTAGTATAAATGGGGCCAAAATCTGATGGTTATTCATCGGATATGTGACTTATTGGCGTTGACTATCTAACACATTAGAGATGAGAAAATTGTCATTGGCATTATGTTAGATAGTCGACAATTTATTAAACATTGGATATTCGATGGTACAGGTGTCGATTATCTGACACTAAAAATGCTTGAAATTATTATTAAAAATCCAAGTCTTTGAAGTTGGTTTTGTGATGCTCACATTCATCAAATATCTGACGTAAAAAACATCGGTAGAGATTCCCACATGTGTCGAATATCCAACGGGATGCACATTTCGTTCCGTCACACTAAATGCCAAAATTTGTGACACTTTTCCATAAAAAAATCAATAATTTGTAAGTTTATTCCAATGGGAATGTCCAATGGTGTGGTTTAGGATAAGTGACAGTAGAGCTAGATTTTGTGATGGGAGTGTTATCTCTTTGACCCTTCCTTCCATTGGTCTAGAGCAGAAATTCTGATGATTTAACATTTGTCGGGACAGGGTCCCCTGCAGTCAATTTTAGGGAAAAATCCCAAGTTTTGGGGCACAAAGCCGAAGTTTTTTTTATGTAAAGTGTAAAGTGTCCGCAAGTTATGATAGTAGAGCACATAGATAGTAAGTGTCATAAAGGTATTTTCCCTTCTTTTATGTAAGTTGTGTTTCCTTGTATAGGCCTACCGATAGTCCGCGGACCATGGGATTGTATAAAAAGGAGAGTCTTAGAGAGTCTAAGGAGTTCAATTCATAGAAGATGTGATGGGTCATTAAGAAGTGAAGAGACAAGATTCTTAGAGTAGAAGAGAGGCTCTACAGCTATGTGCACAAAGGCCTAGAGTAGGGTTTGCAACTATGTGCATGAACCCCTGCAGCTGAGTATGCAGGGTAGTCTTGAGTCTGTATGCAAATCTGAAGTATCAATAAAGAGGTTATTCTAGAAATATCTATGTTTTATCCATTTACTTATGTTATGAATGAATGTATTTATGTTATGATGAATATTGGGTTTACGATTTAATATTGCATTGATGCATGATTCTGCACGGATTATATTGTTATATGAATGCAACTAATAATATTTATTTACGCAAAGAATATCATAATGCATGGTAAAGTTATCAGACATTTAAGCCGATTTGGATAAATACACAAATAGGAGTAATTACAGAGGTGCGTAAGTGGTTGATTCACCTGTTGAGGGTCTGCAAAACACAGTTGTAGACATTTGCTAAGGTCTAGAGGTTGGCAAGAGGAAGTGATATCGATAAGCCTTAAGGGCTTATCAACTTGCGCAAAGGAAGGTTTAGGGCATAAAACAACATCACAATTATGTCTGGGTGCAGAAACTTGGTTCCAGCATTCTCCCATACTGCTTCGAGTGAGACTTCATTTGTGCTCCACGGATTGACGCTGAAAGGGCCAGTAGTGTAAGGATTTGTTTGGAAAACTTAACTCTGAACTTAGGTCAAGACCCCCTCAGCCAACAAATGGTTTCGTAGCTGGGACCGGGATCTATACAAAGAGATGTGTGATGTCGCATCACTGGAATCCGACTAGGAAATAAATTGAGGATTAGGTGGATAGGAAGATCCATGAATTCGCAGCACAAGAGAACAGGAACCCACAATTGACGAAATAACATTGGTTGGAAAGGTATCTGTACACAGAGATACATTAAATTTTCTTTTATTGCTTCCTGATCGAGCTATATGATTGGATCACTAAATTGGCAGACAGCGAGGGAAGGTGGAGGCTCAACGGTCCAATAGTGTGGACCCTAAAGTTAGTGCGAAGAGTGGAAGCCTCTAAAGATAAGATCACGTGCATCATCAATCACTAGCTTGATCATTTCCTCGGATGGTTTGTGACAGAATTCGTAGTCGATACATTAGTCAGCTACAATGAAGCAGAGTGACGCTTCTTCAAGGGACCACGAGGTAAGTATTTAAGATCTTTGAATACTTGGATTAAAATTCTCTTGTGTGAAAAGCAGTTTATGCAACTACCTTGATGTTTGGATCTACACGAAGTGGAAATTTATTCAAGGATAGAAGGGGAGTAGGACTTGAAAATAGCCCACTGATTGAGCCTCCTCTAAGTGACGACGAAGACACAACATAGGCTTCTCCGTAGTGTGTTGTTCAGTTAATAAGGCGATGGTTCCCAGGAATACCCCATCCACCCACACCGCCTCCATTATCACCTCCATCACATACACCTTCGCCCACACTGCCACCACCTCCACCACTGTTCAATATGGCGAATACAGTGAAGTTTCCCATTTTCAAGGGCTTGGGAAATGAGGACCCGAACCAGTTTTGGTTTGTCGTGAAGGCTGTGTGGCAATCCCGGAACATTACAGATGACTAGATGAAGAAAGAAATGTTAGTTACTACTTTACAAGAACACATGCTAACATGGTACATTAAGTATTGCACTGATAACCCGATGGCTGTGTTGGAAGATATTCAGACTGCGCTAAATAAGGAATTCAGTAGACCCAAGTCTGAAGCACAATCGATCATGGGATTCAAGGAGATCATGATGAAGCCTAGTGAGATACACTAGGAGATGGATCAGATATTGAAGTGCAAGATCCGTGAAGCTAACATGAATCTTACGGATGGGCATCACCGTGAATGGTTTGTGGCTTCGCTCTTGCCTCATCTAAGGGTTTCTTTATCATAGAAAAAGATTTGTACCCAGGTGGAAGCCCTGGAGATTGTGATAAGATTGCATGAGACACTGATTCAAGATGTTGCTTTGGGAGTTCCACAGATTCACTTTGAGTTGGAGAACCTTTCCCTAGAATTCCAAATTTTGAAGAAGGATAGAGTGACTCGGTCAGAGGTGCATGAAGAAGTTTGGTTTTTGAAATGTAGGGGTCAACGGCATGATAAAGATCAATTCCTTGTATTCACAAATTATGTTGCAGGAGGAGGGCCGATGCCTTTGAGGTCAAAGGCTCAAGCAGGGCCAAGTACAGGGCCCACGATGTAGTATGCTATCTGTCAGGTAGCTGGAAAATATGTGACAAATAATTGTCACTTGCTGCAAAAATTTGCACAGACACCGCAACAACTCTTTTGCAACTTCTACAAATCAGTAGGTCACGAGGAGCGCAATTTCCGTAGTTATGAGATAATGATGGAGAGAATGCCCATGTATCGAATGCAAATAGAAACTGACCTTCAGAGCAAGGTGTTGTGGGAGAGTGAGGAGGATATTAGGGGCACAAGATAGGCCGAGGCGGAGGAGGACCTGCATGAGGTCAGGGGCAAGTTATTTGCTACAATTATGGAGGGCTAGGACACTACGCACAAGAATGTACGAACCTGATGCATATGTCGTGTCGATACTGTACTCAGTATGACCATGCAACATAATACTGCCCGGTATTAATAGGTAAGATACGCAAAAAGGGGATGGAGCGTCAGCAACCTACCCAGAACCTACAGATGATGAGGGTTGAACCTTGTGAAGAGGGTCTTAATCTAAATATTGTGCTGTGAAGTGGAATGATGACTGGCGGAGATAAGGGAAAGCAACTTGAAGAAGGTGAATGGGTCCGCAAAGCTCCAGAGAAGGAGATTGGATTTTTTTTGGAGGCGCAAAAGAAACCTTCATGGCAGTAAAGAAAATCTTCGTTGAGGCTTCTACCTTAGGAAGTCACGATAAGAAGTCTGAAGAAATGGACCCATCCATGAAAACTACCTTTCTGGAGACCTGTATGAAGTTGCTACATAATAACAAGTCTGTAAAAGGATTACAGGAGTCGATAAATAAATTTGCAGGTAAATAAAATACTTCTGTGGGACCATACGTGTTTAGGAAAATTGGTAAGCATAAGGAAAGAACACGAAGTAAAATTAGGCTCACTGCGCAAATAGGAGAATATGAAATGGACCAAGTTATTCTGGATCTTGGGTCAGATGCAAATGTTTTGTTGAAACAAACATGGGAGAGAATGGGGAGACATGTGCTGTAGTGGTCCCCTATTCAATTGAGGATGGTGAATTAGCAAAATATTATCCCCATGGGAAGATTGCAGGGAGTAATAATCGACATTGAAGGCACGAGTGCATTGGCAGATTTCGAAGTGATAGAGATTGTCGATGACAGCAATCCCTACCCCACGCTCCTTGGGATTGATTGGGCTATTGACTTGAATGGGGTGATCAATTGAAGAAGTGGACGATGTCATTTGAAAGAAAATCACACGGCGTAGTAGTACCTTTGGACCTTGTAGAAGGACCGCGCTATACTAAACCGATCCATGATTATGAAAGTGACCATGATTTGGACTATATTTATAAGATAACAGCGTGAGGTCGAGATTGGGTGAATTCGAAAATAGATGGACATATTGCATGGGACCACGAAAGCTCCTGCACCTCATATTCAGATGAACAATTAGAACAATGGAAGAATCGATTGCATAAAGTGTCTACACTACGTTGTAACATGATGACCAAATCATTGTGCTGCATATCATCGGAGGTAATAAGTATACCTTATTATGATGGTTTAACTAATGTTGACAAATTTTGGATGCATTTGAAAGGGAAGTGCTAGAGAAGCATCACTTCCAAGCCTTGGACTTGGAATTGCGAGCCTACGCCTACAAGATGGTGGGGCACACATAAAGACAATTTTGATGGATGGCGTGAATACAGAAGAATGATGAGGGTGTGGTTTGGTCGTCGAATGGTATGATTGACAGAGAAGTACTACGGGAGAAGTGATCCGCGTAATCAATTAGCAAAATTGATTGATGCTTATGGAGTAGAACCGCAATCGGAGTGGGTGCATTTGTTCTGTCATAATTTATATGTGATATTAATGAATTGGTACTTGGAGACAGATTTCCGCCATGGCACGAACGAATGGGATATTTTAAGACAGGGATTCTTGATGACATTCAACTTTGAAGACAGATTCAAGTGCATTGATGAAGTGTTGTAGGAGGTCAAGGCAATGATATTCCGAATTCTACATGATCCCTTGGATTTGATTCAACCAAATTGGACCACCCAGCTGCGCCATGTGCTTGAGTGCTACAGTATGATTATTGAAGAAGAATAGGAGGATCCAAGGAACATTAATTTCCCAGAGACAAAAGGTCACCGCGAAGTTGAGGGGCTGCATATAGAGAATCCTGATATCACCGCACCGCTGATAACGAGACAAGTGAATATTGGAACAGAGGTGTAGCTAAAGTTTGTGAAGGTAGGGGACTACTGGGATGATTCTACAGTGGATAAGGTCATTGAGTATCTCCCCAAATACTAGGATTTGTTCCCTATAAAGTTTTCAGACCTGAAGGGGATAATAGGTAATTTAGGAGTGATGAAGATAACGTTGAAATTGTATGCAAAGCCTATGAAACAAAGGCAATATTGCCTCAATCCTAAGTACAAAGAAAAGGTCCTCTTAGAGTTGGAAAAAATGTTGGCAGTAGGAATCATTGAACCAGTGGAGGAATTCGATTGGGTCAGTCCTATGGTCATTCAGGAAAAGAAATAGGAGGATGAAATAAGAATCTATGTAGATCTTAGGAAGTTGAATGATGCTTGTGTGCATGATCCTTTTCCAACTCCGTTCACCGATGAAGTGTTTGATAATGTAGGGAGACAAGAAGCATATTCATTCAATGATGGGTTCTCTGGGTACCATTAGATCAAGATCGCACCAAAGGATAGGAGTAAGACGACCTTTGCGACCGAGTGGCAGTGCTTTCAGTATATTATAATGCGCGTAGTCATTGAAGCGTTAAAAGAGTTCATTCGCAAGTTTTTGGAGGTGTACTTTGATGATTGGATGGTTCTTGGGTTAGTCAAATTCCATGTAGCTAGTGTGGAGTATCAAAGAAGGTATGTTTTGATGGTTATTTCAATATCTTTTCATTAGGACTTATAAGCCTTTTTGCATTAGGAACTTAGGAAATAATAAAGAATTATAACGAAACATGTGAGATTAATAGAGAACACTGATAATTGTCGTTTCCATGTACAGGAGGGAGGAAAAACGGAAAGTGGCCATCCTAAAGGAAAAGACAAAGATGAATTAACTGTTGTCCCTCCGACAGGAGACCGCGTGCAAACTAGATCAAAATGGACCAACCCAGGAAAGGAAGCGGAGATACCAGCTCGGTGTAGAAAAGAGAAGAAGTAACTCAGGATTAACGATTCTACGAATCCCTCGGGATCCTTGTTCCTGAGGGATCGTTGTTTTATCTATTTCTACATTTAGATATCTCCGTCATCATCCTTATATAAGGGATAGCATTATTGGCTAGAGGGGATGCCTTTATGTAATTTCTTTTAAGAAGATCAAGACTATGATCGTTATGTGCTGTTAAGACTTGAGTTACTGTAATTTTACTTCATGCATTAATACAGACTTGGTTACTCTTTTATCTTTGAGCCTGGATCAACATTAAGCGGTGTACCCCTGGAGGCTAACGGCCCGGCCTTGGAGGACACTTGCTCTTGTACCATTACGCGTGGTTTCTGTGTGGTTTTCTTATCGACGTGATCTGGTAATCTGCCGTGTTTCATAAAGTTTATGTTACATGCTCTGTTGTGTTTAACCCATTAAATGTTCCTACAAACAAAATTTTTGTATTGACGCTGTATCATGTTACCACTCCTTTAAGTGTTGGTATAATATGGTTAATCTCTACAGGACACCGTTGTTCCATTATAGAGTTTACATCATTAAATGATTGTGCCTTAGCATTACAACATTTATCTTGGAAGTTCTGATTTTATATGATTGTTGAATCCTTGAATATTACTGTTTTCGTCTTGAGATGCAATCCTATGCTTTTACTTAGAGCGATAACGGAGTCAGATTAAGCACGTTGTGTTTATATGGTTTTCAGTGTTGTTCCATCTTGGATCCGTAGGCAATGCTGTTCCATAGTCTGTGTACATCTTTAAGAACAGAGGATTGATGTTTGGATTGGTGTGATTAAATAGATTCACAACTTGTTGAATTTAGTTATTGCTCATTTCCTTAAGTGTTGTTCCATTTCTGAATTGTTGTTCCATTTCAAGGTTGTTGTTCTATTTCATTGTTGTTTTCTTTACCTGCCATTTCATTTCTTATTTGTTAAGGACGATCTCAGGCTGTAGTGAGCATTGGCATCTACTACCTAGCTCCCAGACCCCTGATCTGTTCTCATCAATTTCTAAAGGGATGGGTTATTGCTATCGAACCCTTGACTGATGCGCGATTCTATTTCATTGTTGTTTTCTTTACCTGTCGTTTCATTTCTTATTTGTTAAGGACGATCTCAGGATGTAGTGAGCATTGGCATCTGCTACCAAGCTCCCAGACTCCCGATCTGTTCTCTGATTTCTTTTCCATCAGTTTCTAAAGGGATGGGTTATTGCTACCAAACCCTTGACTGATGTGTTGCTTCATATTCGAGTGTGTGATTTAGTCTTTTGAAGTAGTTTAGTGTAGACATGTATCACTTACTTTTGTAGCTTTAAAACAACTGTACTACGAGCATTACTCTAACAAATGCTAAGCCTCAGACTAAGACACTCTTCGAAATAGCAAAACGTTCCCAGATTGACATATTAATGTGAGGTAACTAGAGGTGAAAGAGACCCTAACTCAGGATTAACGATTCTGCGAATCCCTCAGGATCCTTGATCCTGAGGGATCGCTATTTTATCTATTTCTGCATCTAGATATCTCCATCATCATCCTTATATAAGGGATAGCATTGTTGGCTAGAGGGGATGCCTTTATGTAATTTCTTTTAAGAAGATCAAGACTATGATCGTTATGTTCTGTTAAGACTTGAGTTATTGTAATTTTACTTCATGCATTAATACAGACTTGGTTACTCTTTTATATTTGAGCCTGGATCAACCTTAAGCGGTGTACCCCTGGAGGCTAAGGGCCCAGCCCTGGAGGACACTTGCTCTTGTACCATTACGCGTGGTTTCTGTGTGGCTTGCTTATCAACGTGATCTGGTAATTTGTTGTGTTTTATAAAATTTATGTTACCTGCTCTGTTGTGTTTAACCCATTTAATATTCCTACAAACAAAAGTATTGTATTGACGTTGCATCATGTTACCATTCCATTACGTGTTGGTATAATGCGGGTAATCTCTACAGGATACTTTCATTCCATTATAGAGTTCTTGTGTTATGCGATTGTGCCTTAGCATCACAGAATATATCCTGGAAGTTTTGATTTCATATGATTATTGAATCCTTGAATATTATCGTTTTCATCTTGAGATTCAATCGTATGCTTTTACTTAGAGCGATAACGGAGTCAGATTAAGCACGTTGTGTCTATATGGTTTTCAGTGTTATTCCATCTTGGATCCATAGGCAATACTGTTCTGTAGTGTGCGTACATCTTTAAGAATGAAGGATTGACATTTGGATTGGTATGGTTAAATAGATTCACAGCTTGTTGAATTTAGTTACTGGTCATTTCCTTAAGTGCTGTTCCATTTCTGAATTGTTGTTCCATTTCAAGGTTGTTGTTCTATTTCATTGTTGTTTTCTTTACCTACCGTTTCATTTCTTATTTGTTAAGGACGATCTCAGGTTGTAGTGAGCATTGGCATTTGCTACCTGGCTCCCAGACCCCCAATCTGTTCTCATCAGTTTCTAAAGGGATGGGTTATTGCTACTGAACCCTTGACTGATGCATTGCTTCATATCCAAATGTGTGATTTAGCCTTTTGAAGTAGTTAAGTTGTAGGCACGCATTAATTTACTTTTGTAGTTTTAAAACAGTTGTACTACAAGCATTACTTTGACAAATGCTAAGCCTCAGACTGAGACACTCTTTGAAATAGCAAAACGTTCCCAAATTGACATATTCATGTGAGGTAACTAGAGGTGAAAGAGACCCTTTTTATAGCTCTACACTTTGGCGCCGTTGTCGGGGAAAGAGTGTAGCCATTTGTTCTTTTTTTCAGAGTAGTGTACGAACCTGCTAGGGAAGAATTGGGTTTTGAAAACGGAATGTAAGAACCTACGTACAGAGCATGTAAAAGCCCTGCTCCTTTGCCCGCTTTCCTGCAGATTTGCTGCTATCTGCTTAAGAAGGATTTAGTAGTTAAATTGAGTGCATGACTAAGCAAAAAAAGCCAAAGAAAAATTCTAAACCTTTACCAAAGCCAGAAAAAGCTAAGGGGCCAGTGACCCGTGGTCGATCAACCTTCATAGACGAAATCTATAAGAAAGCTTAATCTCAACCCTCAGTAGGACCCAAGAAAGTTATTTCCAAACAGCCTACTAGCTCCCTTCAGGCCACAAGTTCACCATCTGTAGCCTTTGCTGAGGTGCATAGTCAAACTGACGAACAAGACTTTCAAGAAATTGAAAATTCTATTCCAGAACTATTGCAGGAAGGGAATTGTAGTAATCTTTGTGAAGGAAAAGGAGAGATAGAGGAAACTGAGGAACCGAGATCTCCTCTTAGGATAACACAACCATTGAGTAGCCCAGACAAAGGGAGTGCGGGAAAAATTACCATTGAAGGGATCCAATCCTCTCAGACAAAAATCCAAGATATAGGAAGTTTTATTAAAGTTGTTCCTGTCAAAGCCATTCCCTCTCAACCTAGAAACACCCTCCTAGATATTCCAGAAGGTTATTGACATATATTTGATCCAATGGCTCAAAATCTGCCAAACACCCAAACCTCTACATTACAATACCCCATAGTGGATTCTGCAGCAAATGCCCCCATGAAAGCAATCCCCCTTCAACATATCCCTACATTTCACGGGCTTACATCAGAAGACCCGGATGCATTTTTATTTGAATTTGATGTACTTTGTAGGGGATATGATTACACCACTGACCCCCAGAAACTAAAATTGTTTCCCTCTACCTTGAAAGGGGCTGCTTTAAGATGGTTTATGGGATTAGGTGGTGGGGTTATAAATAACTGGGAACAAATGAAAGAATCTTTTCTAAAAAAATATCAAGATTATTGCAGGTCTAGAGAACTAAAATATGAAATATTCCAGATGATAGCTAGATCAAACGAAACATTAGAAGAGTATGTGGAACATTTCCAGTATAATCTGCAAAGATCTCCCTATGTATCACTGCCTTTACCCGATAACGTGTTGAAAACAGCATTAATAAGGGGCATGAAAGAGAAATGGATCGAAACATTAAACATTATGGGAAAAGGGGATATTTATCAGGAAAGTTTTGCTGACATAATTGATTTATGCATCAGGAGTTCGAGAGGCAGTACACGAATCAAACTAGCGGAACATGATCGGTTTGTAAGAGAAAATAAAATCCCATCAGAAGGAGTAACGCGTGTGGAAATTGGAAATTTATTTGAAAATTTTAAAACTAATATACTAGGAACACTGACTACACAATTGGACGTTTTGCAGGCTAAGCAAAAGCAAATGGAGGTAGAACAGAATTTGGCAATCTTCTACCTCAGATGCAGGAAGAAGCATAGCCATAAGGAGTGTCCACTAGCTACAGTCCAAACATGCACCATCTGTATAAGGGATCACTCTACAGAAATTTGTCCCTCATTACCTAGACTAAAAGCAATATATAAGGAGGTGGAATGTTGGACACCTAATCCTCAATGGGTTAGTGTGGAAGCCGAATGGACAAAAGGAGTCCAAGAGACCTTGGGATGTGAATCCCAACGGTCACATAATGTACTATAAATGTATATCTCTTGTTAATAAAATTGTATTGCATGTTTTATCATTCATATCTTTCTTGCTGTCCATGTGTGTTTGACATGGTATCAGAGCAGGCGTATTCCTGCCCTGCATAATTATTTTTGAGTCATTTGTTTTATGGCCTTTCTGTGCAGTTTATTTCTGCCATAAACTTCATGAATATTTTCTCATGAATACTTATTCAGCTAAATTTTAGCTGCAACCTGTTAATACCGCTGCCTGCGCTGCTCCTCCATATAATTAGCTGCTTCTGACACTGCATGCGCTCTGTCCTGAGAATTTTCTTCTTGAAATCCACTGCTGACTGACATCTCTGACCTTTGCCTCTGCCTTATTCCAGTGCTACTCTGCCTCTGCCTTATTTCTGAATTGCGCTGTCATTTTGAAACGTTTGCGTTGTCTTTGTGAATGGACTGACATGGTTTTGGCGCTGAGACCACTGCAAAGATACGCAAGTTGAATGTGCCGTTGGAGTAGATATTCGTCTGCACAATGTAAGGCTCACCGGAAGCATTTCCCAAGAATTCGAAATCGAATTTGTCGTGCAGAGTCCCCTCAGAAGACATATAAAAAGCAGTAACTATGCCTACGGAGTCATCTGGAACGAGCTTAATCAACAGCTCTCCCTCATACATAACATAATTCATAAATCTGGGTGATCGAATATATCTTGAGGCCTAATTATTTTACTAAGGCGAACCATAATTTTGGCGGAAGAAGGTTGTGGCCAATAACTATCTCGTGGAGGCCAAGCACTCTATTGACAAAGGAGCAACGAATCTGGAGGCCAAGTATCCACCTGTTTTCCAGACACTGTCCTGGAGCTGCGCATTACCTCTTTACAAAGGGCCGACACCGTTGTTTGCCTGGGTTGTGTACCATTCATTGCTTGAGCGTGGCCACTGAGGAAAGGTTATTCATCTCCATGGGTCGAGTTAGGATCAAGAAGTGGACATGAAGAGACCCTGCATATCAGTCTAAGGCTCCACATATATCCTTGCTGGCTTTGTGTGTTTGCAGTGTTAATTTGGAGACTGTATCAGTGGAGATAACACGCATTATCGTTGGGTTCGGCCACCTGGAGATTGCACTGCTGGAAGTTCCCTTGGAGCGGGTCAAAAATTTTGGAAAATACCTTGCCACTCATATGCCAGAATCCCAAAAAGACTAGACCCATAAAACTTGGAAATATATTGTAGAACAGAGGTATTCTTAAGGAGTGGATTTTACAGGACGAGTCCATATGGCTGTGACAAACCAAGTTTGTACCTGAGTACCACATGGTTTTTCTACTGAGTAAATCAAGTTATGTCTACAACCTATCCACTACCCTAGTGTGAGTTTTCTTCTGTGACTGAGCTGTGTATGTGGACTGCCATTGACTGTCTATTTCTCAGGAGTAATATCAGAGGGTACTATCTCTTGATGAGCTTCTTGCTGAGGAGAAGAACAATATCAACATAAGAATATTATATGGCAGTATTGAGTATCGAATGAAGTAACTGAGTAAAGGAAAGGAGTTGGAGTTGCACAACATTCCATATAATATTGAAGGATATGGTAATATCCTGGAGATTTTCTGAAAAATCTCAGGATATCCGTGGCTTGCCCTGCTTTTTTCTTTAATCTGCAGTATTTTCTTTGTGTAGCTTGAAGATATTTAGCAGTTAATAGTTTTGCAGCAGTCGAGGGATTTCTTCAAAATATTAGAGGATTTGGGTAACTGTCATCTAAATATAGAAGGACTAGGTGATATTTGTATAATTTTCATAGTTTCAAGATATCTCTTATTGGTTTTTTCACTTTAAGCTACAGGGCTTTCTTGTGTAACTTGAAGATATTTAGCAACTGACATTTTTCTGTGGGATTTTGGAGGATTTTTAAGGTGTAGAAAAATGGCTAAGCTTGAAAGAATATTAGAGTTATTGAGAACTCTAATCGTATCCACTGCTGACAGCGCAATCATAATCAATAAAGACATTATTGCTGACATTCAAAAATGTATACAAAATGCACAAGAAAAGGTAGAATTTTTGCAGCTTGA
>APFE030892913.1:57580-70190 GCA_000404065.3 Pinus taeda
TGGCCCTTTTGTTGGGGACATTCAATTGCAAGCATTTATCTCATTTGCAATCAATCAAATTAAATGGCTTAAAGCCTACAACGCTTTCCAAAGACAAGAAAACGGATTAGATCTATGGGTAAGAGCTGAGCCTAGGGACCCAGCATAGTTATGGAGGAGACATAGAAATCTCATGAAGGCTCCAGGAGTAATTGAAGCATTAGGACCCATGCATGAGGCACTCATTTGGCAGGGACTTGAATATTTTTCCTCTATTAATGACCCTGCCATTGATGCAGCTAAATTTTGATATCGAATATCTAATCCGAATATCAAGCTCAGAGAACCATTTAAGTATGAGAACTTTAAACTTGCTGCCAATCGTTTTCCTCTCTACGGCGAAATTGTTTTGAGGGCAGGGCCATCCTGGTTAGGATATAGGTTCCAGACTCCAATCATTTGGCATCCTGCACCCGGATACCAAGCCCTCTATGAAATGCCTGAGGGACAGACAGGCCATTTCTTTGATCATTTAGTCTCGCATCATGGCTGTAGGCCCTCACACGAGATTCCATCTCCAGCCTACTCACTCACTGCCTTGCATGTCAACTACAATGTTTTCATGAGGCCATGAAAAAGGGTAAGCTGGGGGGTGTGTGGAGTATCAAAGAAGGTATATTTTGATGGTTATTTCAATATCTTTTCATTAGAACTTATAAGCCTTTTTGCATTAGGAACTTAGGAAATAATAAAGAATTATAACGAAACATGTGAGATTAATAGAGAATGTTGATAATTATCGTCTCCATGTACAGGAGGGAGGAAAAACAGAAAGTGGCCATCTTAAAGGAAAATAAAAAAATGAATTAACTGTTGTCCCTCCGACGGGAGACCGCGTGCAAACCAGATCAAAACGGACCAACCCAGGAAAGGAAGCGGAGATACCAGCTTGGCGCAGAAAAGAGAAGAAGTAACTCAGGATTAACAATTCTGCGAATCCCTCAGGATCCTTGATCCTGAGGGATCGTTGTTTTATCTATTTCTGCATCTAGATATCTCCCTCATCATCCTTATATAAGGGATAACATTGTTGGCTAGAGGGGATGCCTTTATGTAATTTCTTTTAAGAAGATCAAGACTATGATCGTTATGTTCTGTTAAGACTTGAGTTACTGTAATTTTACTTCATGCATTAATACATACTTGGTTACTCTTTTATCTTTGAGCCTGGATCAACCTTAAGCGGTGTACCCCTGGAGGCTAAGGGCCCGGCCCTGGAGGACACTTGCTCTTGTACCATTATGCATGGTTTCTGTGTGGTTTGCTTATCGACGTGATCTGGTAATCTGTTGTGTTTAACCCATTTAATATTCTTGCAAACAAAAGTATTGTATTGACGCTGCATCATGTTACCATTCCTTTACATGTTGGTATAATGCGGGTAATCTCTACAGGATACTGTCATTCCATTACAGAGTTCTTGTGTTATGCGATTGTGCCTTAGCATCACAGAATATATCCTGGAAGTTCTGATTTCATATGATTATTGAATCCTTGAATATTATCATTTTCATCTTGAGATGCAATCGTATGCTTTTACTTAGAGCGATAATGGAGTCAGATTAAGCATGTTGTGTCTATATGGTTTTCAGTGTTATTCCATCTTGGATCCATAGGAAATATTGTTCTGTAGTGTGCGTACATCTTTAAGAATGAAGGATTGACGTTTGGATTGGTATGGTTAAATAGATTCACAACTTGTTGAATTTAGTTACTGCTCATTTCCTTAAGTGTTGTTCCATTTCTGAATTGCTGTTCCATTTTTGAATTGTTGTTCCATTTCAAGGTTGCTGTTCTATTTCATTGTTGTTTTCTTTACCTGACATTTCATTTCTTATTTGTTAAGGACGATCTCAGGCTGTAGTGAGCATCGACATCTGCTACCTGGCTCCCAGACCCCTGATTTGTTCTCATAAGTTTCTAAAGGGATGGGTTATTGCTACCAAACCCTTGACTGATGCATTGCTTCATATCCAAATGTGTGATTTAGCCTTTTGAAGTAGTTAAGTTGTAGGCACGCATTAAGTTACTCTTGTAGTTTTAAAACAGCTGTACTACGAGCATTACTCTGACAAATGCTAAGCCTCAGACTGAGACACTCTTTGAAATAGCAAAACGTTCCTGGATTGACATATTAATGTGAGGTAACTAGAGGTGAAAGAGACCCTTTTTATAGCTCTATAGCTAGTTTGTGCTTAATGCTGGATATGTGTTGGAGGTACCAGATCACGCTAAACTTGAAGAAGTGTTTGTTTTGCATCCCTTTTGGAATCTTGTTGGGTCATGTAGTGCGAAGACAAGGATTAATGGTGGACATAGCTAAGATAGCAGTTATAATCAATTTGGAGGTGCCAAGAAGTGTTAAACAGTTGTGCAGAACACTGGGTCATACTGGTTATTATTGAAAATTGATCAAGAGTTATGCTTAAATTATTTCGTTGATGGAAAAATTGTTGAAGAAGGATGCTAAGTTTTGTGGGAATGAGGAATATCAGCGAAGCTTGGATGTGTTAAAGGAGAAAATGGTCACTGCGCCAATCCTAGTCTTCCTAGATTGGAAGGAGTTTCATGTGCATGTGGATGCATCATGTATTGTGCTGGGAGCAGTACTGACACAGGTCGGCGAAGGAGAATTGGATCACCTAATAACATTTGTGAGTAGAAAGTTGTCGAAGGCTAAAAAGAACTATTCGAAAACGAAGCGCGAAGGGTTGGCTATGGTGTACACGCTCTAGAAGTTTAGGCATTACTTGCTAGGCAGTCACTTTAAGATGTACACAGACCATTTTGCATTAAAGTACTTGGTCAACAAGCCTATGCTGGGGGGGGAATATGCAGATGGTAGTTTTTATTTCAGGAGTATGATTTTGAAGCCATTGTGAAGCTAGGGTGATTGAATGCAGGACTAGATCATCTATCACGCGAAACAAGTGAGGAGCCCACTAGTTTGGAGGAAGGATTGTCTGACACGCAGATCCTTGCGGTGCGCATGGTAGACAATAATTTTGTAGACATTATCCACGTCTTGACTATGGGAACAACTCTAGAGGGATACACTACTCAAAAGAAGAAGGAATTAGTGGTGCGTGTACCAAAATTCTCTGTGATTGTAGGTCATTTGTATAAAATGGGATCGGACGAGATACTGCAATGCTACGTGCCTGATTTTGAACAAAGCAGTATCCTAGTTAAGCTCATGGAGGAGCTGTGGGAGGCCATTATGCAGGAAAAGCAATAGTGGAAAATATTTTACGCGCTAGGCTATGGTGGCTGACATTGCATAACGATTCAAAATCATATTGCAGGGCATGCGATGCATGTCAAAGGATGGGATGGGCATCACGGAGGGATGATCTGCCTCTAAATCCACAAGTACCATTGCAACCATTTGAAAAGTGGGCAATTGATTTTGTAGGACTGATTCAGCCTCTAGGAAAGAAGACGGGTGCGCGGTATATCATCACCGCGACTGATAACTTTACTAGATGGGTGGAAGCACAGCCTGCAAAGGATTGTACAGGTGCAACAACAGCAAAGTTCATGTTTGAATATGTTCTTACCAAGTTCGGTTGCCCAAATATTTTGATGAGTGATCGCGGTACGCACTTCCTTAACGAAACGATCAATGCACTAATGAAAGAGTTCCGAGTTTATCATCATAAGAGCACGTTGTATCATCCGCAGGCTAATGGGATGGTAGGAGCGTTTAATAAGAGATTGGAGAATGCGGTGAGAAAGGTTTTCATTGTGTTGAGGAATTATTGGGACGTGTGCATCCCAGCGGTGTTATGGGCCTATAGAACTACTTGTAAAACGTTGACTGGACAAACACCATTTAGGCTGGTCTATGGTGTAGAAGTAGCCATGTCGTTGGAATACATTGTGATTAGTCTACACACAGTGGCGTTCATAGGTATGGCAGATAGCGGAGCCTTAGAAGAGAGGCTCGCACAACTGACAGAGCTAGAAGAAGATAGATTCTTGGCTGGATTCCATCAACAAGTTTAGAAGGAGTGTGAAAAGGCATGGAACAATCGACACATCAAACTGTGCACCTTCAAGGTAAACAATTTAGTTTTATTGTATGACAACAATTTTGATAATTTCCAGGAAAATTTCATATGCATTGGCTGGGGCCATATGTGATCAAGGAGATTACCGATGGTGGAGTAGGTTCATCTTGTTAAATTGAATGCAGATCCATTTCCTAGAAAGGAAATGGCAGCCAATTGAAGCCATACATCGGGGATTCAACCAAATGACTTATGACAATAGCATAGTCTTAGCTCTCCAAGTAGCTGCAAGGAGGCACGAGACTATAAACTACATTTCTCGGGTTGTAGAGATGCACAATGAGGGGACTGCGCATAATAGAAGGGTGTCACAGTGTCAGCAGATGCAAGAAAGAAGCTATGCTATAGGACGAGAGACCATGCAGTGTAGCCAGAAAGTGGCTGTTACTGTCACTATTCATGAGTTGACTGCCAGAAGACGATTAAAAGGAGCGGGCGACTGACATTCAAGGAATTTAAGGCAGTTAAGGCATTTAAGGCTAAAAACAAGTGTGAAATCTTTGGAATCTGCCGCCAATCTCGCATTTATGGACGGATTTTGGGGGGAATGGTCGAATTTCAATTCGACATTTCCTACAAATTATATATGGTCGTCCACCGAAAAACGCTTTGCATTCTCAGAATTTCTATGTTGTGCTATCTGTTGCATGTGAATCATGAGCTCTTTGAGGACTTGATTTCTAGTTCTGTGTTCGATAGATTACTTGGGGAAACCTAGAACCTCATTAACAGCTTCATGTCTGCACCAATTGAGACTGCTAGTACTGGGGGCACTGTCGTCTCTAAAGGAGCTGCCCCTAAAGTCATGAGTGTGGAGGTTCCTGTAGCAGTGCCTAAGGTGCTGAGGTCACCTAGGTCGAATCCTATGCTGTCGAGAGAGGTTCCCAAACTGAAGAAGGATAAACAGAAGAAGACGTTGTCAGTGCACGAGTCACCAAGGAAACATGCACCCACACAGGCTCAACAAAAAGAAAAACCAACCGCATAGGAGAAAGGAAAAGTGGTAAATTTGGAGGCCGACGATGGTGTAGAATACATAGATGTTGAGGGGGTAGACCCCATTTCGAAGCTACCAAAGTACATCCCTCCATGCCAAGGCAAGGTGAAGGTCCCGAAGGACCCTAATGAGGGATAGTTCCTACTGAACACACCCCTTCTGCTAGAAAAAAATCACTTTTGAAGGTCCGCGCTTGGCTCCTGTTCCACATCTGAAACTTGAAGATTGGGATTTGGGAGATGTTGAGCAGTTTCCCCACCTAGATACGGGTACCTTCATGAAGTGAGTGTTTTACAAGGAGTCTGGTGTCACTGTGCTGGAGCCGGTGGAATGGATTCATGGGGTAAACAAGGCAGGGTTGTTGAACCTCCTATGGGTGCCTCAGTACCACCACGCCCCCATCAATTTGATAGTTATTAAGCCATTGTTGTGCACTGTGCATGACAAATGCTTGTGGTTGACTGAGCCCATACCGATCACTAATATGCTGATCTATAGGATTACATTGTTACCTCACTTTGGGATGAATCCTGCAAAGGAATTTGGAGGAAAGATGGGCGAGCGCAACCTCATCGAAAAGAAGAAGGACAAGTTCAAACTTGTCAAGAAAGTGTGTGGGTATTCCATCTATAGTATTACTGACCCCACAGTGAAGGTGGCCACCCAAATTTTGGGTAGAAAAGTGATGAGGAAGTGTCGTGAAGACGAGGTGTCAGCACCAATGGTTTCATTAGCAGCTCAGTGCGTGGAGGGCGTACAGTTCAACTGGGCACGCTCCCTGTGCAGCGAGTTCCTCGTGAATTGTAAAGAGGCACATGACCATATCAAAACTTTCCATTACTCATGGATCTTACTATCAATTGTATTGGTCGCATGGGATATGCTGGAGGACAGCAAGTTTCCTTCGATTTAGACAGATTTACCTGAAGCTATGAACCTTGCTTCGCTATGGGCCACAAAGGACGTTGGATGGGTTTGAGAAACTAAATTTTTTTGGGTACTAATGGAGATCAACATTCATATGGACATCAACTGAAAGATGCGGTTATCGCCAACTGTTTTTGAACATTTATCTGGGTACACGGAGTTCAAAGTGAACTTCCACCATGTGTACATCTAGGCATTGAAGGATCCGGATCAGAAGTGGTATGACCTTACTTACTTGGCTATAGATGATGCCATTGACAAAGTCCTTAAGCGATGGCCAGCAAATTGCAACACACCATTAGATTTGGCCGCCGGGACTAGCAAGTCCGTGGAGAAGCAGAAGAAGGAAGTGGCCCAACTGAAGGTGAAGTAGTTGGTAGAGAAGAGGAAGAAGGAGACCAAGGACAATGCATGCATATAAGAGGAGCGTGCCACAAAGGAGCAAGTAGAGAAGGAAGAGCATGGCTTTGATAAGAGTAAAATATCTCCTTCTCCCCAAATGGAGGATGATGAACAGTCGGAACAGGGAGGCAAATATTTGGACAACACTCCTTTTCTTGTAAAGCGACATAGGGAATAGGAAAAGGAGGGTTAGCGAAAGAGACCAAGGCCTCCAAATTGTCACACGATCCAATCACCTTGACCGTTGACTTGGACGATATTGGTGACAAGGTAAGAGATATGATAGTGGAACTACTACAACAGTTTGAGTAGTATTATAAGTAAACATTGATCGCTATACAAAAAGGTCTGTGCAAGCTGAAGATCCAAACAACTATATTGTAGGAAGGTGCAGGGCAGAGCAACGCGGCATCAACTAGTTTGGCGCAGAGGACCACTCAAGCCACATAGCTGGTTTGATCCTTGGATCTCCGAGCAGTCGCGCTGTCAGATGGTGCTCTAAGTGTAAAGGTGGAAGCTGACAAGGCTATTGTTAGCGCATTGAGTAATGTTGGCCTCAACTTGGTTGCGCTCCCTAGTGAATTCCTTCACAAGCTACAAGCAGGTGTGATTGAAGAGCTTAAGGCCTGAGAGAAGCATGCAGTGAGCATGATCAATGAGCAGAAAGTCAACAACGAATAGATATTCATTGAAAAGATAGTCGGGCTAGAATCCTGGAAGAAATTTTAGGAGAAGAATGAGCACATTACAGAAGTGGTAGCCAAACCATGCAAAACCATTTCGAAGCTACATATCCCAAAAGAATCGCCAGTGGAGGCCAAGATTAGGAAATTGGTTGCAGGAGTGTGTGATGCAATGACAGAGATGGCCAAGGTTCAGTTTGAAATGAACCTTAAAATCACAGAGCTTTAGTTGAAGTCCCATCCTTCAACTCCCCCAAAAGTCAGAGCACAGTAGGAAGTCGTTGTGAAGGATACAGTTGCAACATTAGATGCCACAGTGGTGGATTGCATCGCGCTCTTTAAGAAGTCTATGGAGGTTCTTATGACTCTATAGGAGGATCCTAACCTGTATAGGTTGAATGCAAAAGCCCAGGAATTGCAGCAACAATATGATGAAGCTAGAGCAACGGCACGCACCATTTCCATATCATAGCGGCTAGCTAAATTGCATTTGGCAAGGCAGTTGCTCGAACAGGTGGAGGCAGCGCAACACAAAGAGGCAATCCTCAAGGCCAAATTGGTGCCTTGGTTGGACGAGGCATATGTTATCTTTTCCGCCATTGAGGAGAAGCTGGCAAACCTACAAAAGACATAGAAGAAGGTAAAGGAGGATAGCGTAGGACCAGCAATTGAGAAGGTGGTGGAGTAGATCTAGCAAGCAGCCACGCAGAGTGTGACTGAAATAGCAGTGGCACAGGTTGAGCTGGGAGGTCTACGCAGTAAGATCTCCACACCAAAAGAGTAACTCGAGGGTGAGTCATGATATTTATGTTGGGTGCTTGTTGGGACAGGGTCCCCTGCGATCAATTTTGGGAGAAAAGCCCAAGTTTCTGTTATGTAAAGTGTAAAGTCTCCGCAAGTTATGATCGTGGAGCGTGTCAACAGTAAGTGTCATAAATGGATTTTCCCTTCTTTTATGTAAGTTTTGTTAGCTTGTATAGACCTACCGATGGTTTGCAGACCATAGGATTGTATAAAAAGGAGAGCCTTAGAGAGTATAAAGAAGTTAAGTTCAGTTCATAGTTGATGTGATGGTTCATTAAGAAGTAAAGAGAAAAGAGTCTTAGAGTAGAAGAGAGGCTCTGCAGCTGTGTGCGCAAAGGCCTAGAGTGGAGTCTGTAGCTGTGTGTGCAGACTCCTGCAGTTGAGTGCATAGGGTAGTCTTGAGTCTGTAAGGAAATATGAAGTATCAATAAAGAGGTTATTCTGGAAATACCTGTGTTTTATCCATTTACTTCTATTATGGATGAATGTGTTTATGTTATGATGAATATTGGGTTTATGATTTAATAATGTATTGATGTGTGATTCTGCACGGATTACATTATTATATGAACACAAGTAATAATATCTATTTACAAGAAGAATATCTTAATGCATGGTAAATTTATCAGACATTTAAGCCAATCTGGGTAAATATAGAAACATGAGTAGCTTCTTCACAGTTACTATTCTTACGCGCCTTATACTATTCTTCACAGTTTTCTCTATGGAACTAGAGTTATGAGCTTCTCTAAGGCACATAAGTAGTTTTCATGTCTAATGGATGCATTAATATACCAAGACGAGAATTTTTCTATGTAAAATTTATTGCTAATTTTTGGTATTTTCCCATCCTCTAATTTTGTCTCCTAGATGAGAAAATGTTTGGGTTTTCAAACTTTATAATATCCTTTAAGGATTCATTTTTGTTTTCTTCCCATCCTCTACTCTTATAGGATAATATTTTCATTATTTTACTAAAAATGGTTTTCACCTGCCCCCTTATGCGATCTCTAATGGCCCTTCACTTCTAAGACATTTTGAAGGGAGAATTTCACTCCATCTCCTGTAGAAATTTCCATGGAGGAATGAGTTCTCATTGTTTTTCACTTCCTTTTCTCTTTTTTTGATCTCCTCTTCAATTTTTGATAGAGGATTTTCTCCTTTGGATCCTATTCTTAATGTAAATACTGTGTATTTTACCAAATAACAACTCTACTCAATTGTGAGAAAGTTTTATCTAAATTTATATCTATTTATTTATTAACATTTGTTATGGGGTTTCTCTAAAGAAAAAGTAATGCATCTATTTGTCAGTAAGTGTAGATTGGAGGCATAAAATATTAATATGTAAGAATAGGTTGGAAATGAATTCTCATGTTCTATACATGGTTTTGGGATGATGTTGAAGATTTCACATATTTTTGGGATAACACTTCAAAGCTATTTGTTGTTGTCACCCTCTTTCTTGTTTGGAGCACAACAGATACTGGTATAATTTGATTAGGTTCAATGTTCTTCTTGAGTTTCAATTGCTCTTCTTTGTCCAATTAAAATTACGTAAATGATATATTTTTACAATGTTTTACAAAATTCCCATATTTTTTACACGATTTACGCTAAAATAATATGTGTAGCCCAAATTTTGTAGGAGATTCAAATTGTCTAGTTTGAGGGTTATTGCTATGTGGAGGCCTTTCTTTATGTCCAACTTAACATAGATTTCATAACATTAAAATAAATCAAATTTAGGTTCTAATTTATCAATTATTTTGCTATAGTATTTCTAATGGCTTGAAGGGATTCACCATTCTAGAAATGAAGAGGAAAATGTGGAAATTTAACCTATATGGGCATTGTTGAGCGCATGTTAGCGTTAGGATCAAAATCTACTTCCCATTTGTTGAGGTACATATTTCATGAGCCCCTATAGCTTGTGTAACAACCCCATGTTAAAATTTCAAGTAATAAATTTAATAAAGGAAAGATAAGACCAAGGTCATGGAACACTTATTCGAGGTTGAATGTTGGCGAAAATATCCTAGTGGGCATCACTTGTTGTGTTTATGGTTAAGGGAAATTAGCAAAAGAAATGGAAAAGAGTTTGAAAAGGAAAATAGGCATTAATTGGCATATTTTTTTATGAAAATAAGGGAAATTAGGAGAAAAAGGAGGTGAAAGGTCACAGGTTGCATGTGAGGAGGAAATTGAAGAAAAATAATGGAAAAATGAAGAAATTAGAGGCATCAATAATAAAAATACATCAAAGCATTAGTTGGTAGCCTTTGGTCAGTTTAGTTTTGGAGTTAATCTCAGAGAGGAGAAGAGCACCAAGAGGAGATGGAAAGCAGGAAAGCAAATGAAGGACAAGGAAGGAAAAGGAAAGCAAGGATCAAGCAAGGAAAGGTTGGATCAGGAAGCTTCAACGGGAATACATGCAAGTAACAGATTGCATGTATGGTTTCCTAGATGGTTTTGGCATGCATGGCATATACATGTGTGTATTTTGGTTCCTTTTTTGTTGGTGACATGGATTTTTATGGGTTTTGGTCATGTTTTTAGCTTTACATTGCCATTTTCGGATAGCCATGGTGTGATGGGACTCTTTCTAGGTTGAGCTATGGATTTCCAGAAGGCTTTAGATTCAGGTGAGGTGGTCTTAGGAAAATCCCAAGGGTTGGGGTTGGAGATGGTTTTCTCTGGGAAGCCCTCAATAGTTGGGTGGAGAGAGGAAAATTCTTAAAGGGATGGTGAAGGAATTATTAGGCATCCAAGATCAGTTTGGTTTGGTGAACTTGAGACTGGTTTAGGTTAGATCAGGGTTTGCTGAGGGTGGGGGTGGTTTAACCTCTGGATTCCCTTGGGGAGATTAAGCATAGGTTACAGCCGGGTACAACTGATCAGGATGTGGACTATCATCTCACCGAAAATGGTTTGGTGAGATTCAAGGACATGATTTATGTGTTGGATGACAGTGGGCTCAAGAATCTTATCTTGAGGGAGTTTCATGTCAAGCCTTATTTAGGACACCTAGGATACCAGAAGACATTGAAAACAGTGAATAAGTTCTACTACTATCTGAATCAAAAGAAGGAAGTGGCAGAGTTTGCAACTAGATGTTTGGACTGTCATCAAGTGAAAGCAAAGTGTAAGCATCCAGGTGAATTACTTCAACCTATTCCAATTCCAGAATGGAAATGCGAGGTCATTTACATGGAATTCATTACATCTCTTCCAATGACACTGAGGCAGCATGATTCTATCATGGTTATGGTTGTAGGTTCAATAGGGTAGCTCATTTCATTCCAATGAAGACTACTTACTCAGCCAGTGAATTGGCACAAGTTTTCATCAAGGAGATCGTGAGATTACATGGTGTTCCAAAGAAGATTGTGTTAGACATGGATGCTAAGTTCACTTCCAAATTTTGGAAGGAGTTGTTTGTAGGTTTGGGGACAGAGTTGGCCTTCAGTATAACTTAGCATACATAAATAGATGGACAAACAAAGAGGTTCAACAAAATTTTGGAGGATATGTTGAGCATGTATATGATGCATCAACATAGGAGATGGGAGAAGTACCTTCCATTGGTTGAGTTTTCTTACAACAATGGTTATTAGGAGTCACTGAGGATGATTCCATTTGAGGCACTATATGGGAAAAGTTGTAATACTCCCATTAGTTGGAGTGATCTAGTGAATAGGGTATTGATAGGACCAGACATGTTGGAAGACATGGAAAAGGACATGCAAGTTATAAAGAATAATGTAAAGGCATCATGGGACATATAGAAGAGTAATGAAAACCAACACAAGGCAGTTAAAGAGTTTCAGGTTGGTGAACATGTGTATTTGTGCATCAAGCCCAAGAAGAACTCCTTAAGCATTGGATTATGTGCCATGTTGTCACTACGATATTGCGGGCCTTTTGAGATCCTTGAGAGGATTGGACCAGTCGCCTATAGACTTGCACTACCTCCGATAGTAAAATTCCATGATGTTTTCCATGTTTTATTGCTTAAAATATATGTAAAGGATATTGATCATGTTATTGATTGGTATTTATTACAGGTGGAAATAGAAGGAGAATTCTATTAGAAACCTCAATGCATATTGTAGCATAAATAGCTCATGCTCCAGAACTAATTAATCGAGCAAGTTAAAGTGCAGTGGAAGCACTTTGGGCTAGATGAAGCTACATGGGAGATGGTTAATTAGATGCGGGCTATGTATCCTTCATTGTTTGCTGGTTGAGAAAAAGAAGTTTTGTATATGTATATATGTACATGGATTGAAATACCACCATGATTTATGTTATAAAGCTCCAATAAGCGGTATGTATTTCATGTTTTTCATGATGGTTTTGCTTCATTGTAAATATTGCAATGAGTTGGGTTATAAAGATCCATGGGGAGTATGTTTTTATTTTCAACGGTTTTCTCGTTGTAGCTGTCATAGAACACCAAGGATAGTGTTCCCCTAAGGGGGAGGGGTATGCAACAACCCCAGGTTAAAATTTCATGTACTAAAGTTAATAAAGGAAAAACAATACCAAGGTCACCCTGTCAACATGTTGAACATGATCCTTCCAAGACTTGCTATAGATTAGTATATCATCAAAAAATACTAACAAAAATTTTCTAAGGAAGGGTTTGAAAATGGAATTCATCAAACCTTGAAATGTAGAAG
>APFE030892913.1:70275-97515 GCA_000404065.3 Pinus taeda
TGTAGCCATTGGAATCCTAGTACAACATCAACACCACCCATTGGAATGGAAAGCATTGGGCTATTCAATACATATTATTCCATTGATAGATTGATATTATGGCACTTTCCCGAGCAATTTATGGTTCCTCCACTTGCAACCATCACTTAACACTCTGGTGCTGGATATAGGAAACAATTCAATTCCTTGGCTATCTTACAATGAATAAAATTATGGGTACTTCCTGATCAATCAACACGATTACTTTTTTCTTCTTGATATGTCCTTCTATCTTGATAGTTTGAGGAGTGGTAATTCTAGCCAATGCATTACAAGATATGGTTGGATTCATTTATTCTTTGTCTAGGGTTTGTTCCTAGTGTATATCCTCTTCTTTTGACGTTTCTTGTTCCTTTTCTTCCTCCTCTTCACAATCTATGTAAAATAATTTCTTCTCAGAACACTTATGACCTTTAGCGTATTTTCTATCACAACTGTAACAAATCCATTTTGCTCTATTTTCTTCCAATTGTTGGGGTGTCAACCTTGTAGGTTGTTGTTAGGAAACTAGCTCACAAAAAAGATAGAAAAGATAGATCAACGCCTTAGAATTTAGCCTCTTCAAGGGGGAAACCTCCTTTACATTACACAAATGAATAATTCTTGGATGATACAAATGACAAGGCCTCCTTTCTATATATAGGAGTCTAAGGGTCATAATATAATTAGAGCCAGCATAACAATAATAATGTAAGGGCAAAATATTAACAATAGTGGGCTTCTATGGGGTAGAATAATAACAATATGGGGACTACATGGGCATAAAAATATAATAAGGGGGTTGTACTAATAACAATAAGAGGTTACACTAGTAGTATAGGGACCTAACATGCCCCTCTCCTTCAAAAAGCGTTGTCCTCAAAACTTGAGTAGTTCTTTGTGCTTTTGTATACATTGATGTCCTCCCATGTGGAATATTCAGCGGGTAAGTTCGTCCACTTGATGAGATACTCTGAAATTGATCTATTTCATAGCTATCGATTTCTCGGTTCTGTGATTGCTTCAGGTTCTAATATGATTTTTCTTTCATTGTCAAGTTCTCGCAATACTGTTTGAACTGGGATCTTCTGCAACTTTTGAATGAGTTCCCACTCCTTTGGGCATATGGATATCTGTAAGGCCTGATGTTTGGAGGAACACTTCCTGGAATCAAATGAATACCATGATCATGATCACGAATAGGTGGGAGGCCTTTGGGAGTCTCAAATACCTTGGAATGATTGTCCAAAACATTTTGGAGATCTGGAGAAATACATGATTTTGATGTGGTATCCTCTAGTGAACATAATTGTGCAATTACACCCTGTTTTTCTTTATTTAGAAGCTTTTTCATGTTGTTAGAGTTGATTATCTTTCTCGGTTTCCCTTCGATGCCCCTAAATTCAACTTCCTTTCCTTCCCAAAAAAAAATTCAAGAAATGTTCCTGAAAATTAAAAGCTATCGTACCCAAAGATTGTAGCCATGGGACTCCTAGTAAATCATCAACACCACCCATTGTAATGGAAAGCATTGGGCTATTCAATACATATTCTCCCATGGATAGCTTGATATTATGGCACTTTCCACATAAATTTATGATTCCTCCACTTGCAACCATCACTTGACACTATGGTGTTGGATATAGGAAGCAATTCAATTCCTTGGCTATCTTACAATGAATAAAATTACGGGTACTGCCTAAAGCAATCAACACTATTACCCTTTTCTTCTTCATATGTCCTTCTATCTTGATAGTTTGAGGAGTGGTAATTTCTTCCAATGCATTACAAGAAATGGTTTGATTCATTTCTTGATGCTCGATGTGATCTTTCACTTCTTGAAATTTTTCTTCTTGATATGTCCATCTACATTGATAGTTTAAGGAGTGGTAATTCCGGCCAATGCATTACAAGATATGGTCAGATTCATCTCTTCTTTCTCGATATGATCTTTCACTTCTTGAACCTTTTTCTTCTTGATATGTCCTTCTATCTTGAGAGTTTGAGGAGTGGTAATTATTTCCAATTCTTTACAAGATATGGTCAGATTCATTTCTTGTTTCTTTAAGGTGGGTTCCTGGTGTACATCCTCTTCTTTTGATGTTTCTTGATCCTTTTCTTCCTCCTCTTCATAATATATGTAAAATAATTTCTTCTCAACACACTTATGACCTTTCGTGTATTTGCTATCACAATTGTAACAAAGCCCTTTTTCTCTTTTTTCTTCCAATTGTTGTGGTGTAAACCTTGTAGGTTGTGAAAGGCTAGGAGAAAAAAAAATTCCATAATTATAGTCATGAGTGGTGGGATTCCTTGTTTCCATAATTTCGCTTTCATTTTTTCTTGCCAACCTGAATGCCTTCTCCAATCAATTAGGTTCCCAAAGACGAACCTCGTGTTGAATGTTATCCTTTAAAGTCCCTATGAAGACATCAACCATTTTCTTCTTTGGAATATCATTTACTCTTATATTCAATTTTTGAAAGCCCTCAATGTGCTCTTTCACTGAACCCTTTTGTTTGATATTTATCAATTAGCTAAAGAATGTGTTTCTCTTTGTATCCTCATAATGTGCTATCATTTCCTACATGAAAATTGACCACGTGATAAGTGGTTTGCGAGAACAAAGCCATTTATACCATAAAAATTGATTTGGTTATAAATAATTAGTTGCAATACGTGACTTTTGTAACAGTGGTAGACATGTAGATCAAAATATTTCTCCATTTGTAGTATCCAATTTACCGGATCCTTGCCATTAAACATCCTTATCTTGCTTTTTCTTGATTTTAGGAGCTCAATCTTTAAACAATTGTAACTCTGTAATTTTGGATCTTTAAGTTCTAAAATTTAAGTCTGTAAAGGCCCTTTGAGTCCTCTTTCTAACTCCGCAAGTCTGGTCACAATTGGATTCCTGAAGAAAGATTTATTCCCAATCTCCCGCTATGACCTAATTATAGACTAGTTCAGTAAAGTGAACTGTGTTATGTGCCACATGTCAATATTTCAACCTTAGGTTCTAAAAATTATACCCAAACAAAACACAGTCCGCCTTGTTTCTATAAATTCAGACGAAATTTCATTCTGATGCTCATAGAGAAAGTTATGATAATTTCCCCAAGGTCACTTGTTTAGGATGTAATTCAAGAGTTTGCAAAAATCCTAAATTCCTCAGATCATATATCCGCAAATATAGTGAGACAAGATCTGACATTTGGACCCGTGGTTCAGACTAATTTCTTCTCAAATGGGTTTTTTTTTTTTAGGTTTTGAAACCTCGTAGCGACAAAGTTATAGCAAAAATTCCACAATGACCTGTTTTAGATGAAATTGTGGAGCTTTAAAACACCCTAACTTCCTTAGATCATATATCCTAAAATATAGTGAGACAAGATCTGAAATGTGGACCCAAGGTTCAACGAGGTTTTTTCACAAATGGTTTTTTTTTTAGCTTCTAAAACATCGCACAAAAAATTTATAGTAAAACTTCCACGATGACCTGTTTGGAGTAGCGAAACCCTAGAATCCAAAGTTTTGATACTAAATGTTAGGAAACCAGCTCAAAAAAAGATAGAAATGATATATCAACGCCTTAGAATTCAGCCACTTCGAGGGGGCAACCTCTTTTACATTACACAAATGAACAATACTTGGATGATATAAATGACATAACAACAGCCTCCTTTCTATATATAGGAGTCTAAGGGGTCATAATATAATCAGAGCCGACATAACAATAATAATGTAAGGGCACAATAATAACAATAGTGGGCTTCTATGGGACACAATAATAACAATAATGGGCTTCTATGGGACACAATAATAAAAATATGGGGACTACATGGACACAACGATATACTAAAGGGGTTGTACTAATAACAATAACAGGTTACACTAGTAGTATAGGAACCTAACAGCTGTGGAAGGCTAGGGGAAACAACACTTCCATCCTTATAGTTGTGAGTGGTAGGCTTCCTTATTGCCATAATTTTGCTTTCCATTTTTCTTGCCAACCTGAATTCCTTCTCCAATGAGTCAAGTTCCTAAAGGAAAACATCATGTTGGATGTTATCCTTTAAAGTCCCTATGAACACATCAATCCTATGCTCCTCTGGAATATGTTTTACCCTTATATTCAATTTTTGGAAGTCCTCAATGTGCTCCATCATTGAACCCTTTTGTTTGAGGTTTATCAATTGGCTAAAAAAAGTGTTTATTTTTGTATCGTCATAATGTTCTATCATTTCTTCTGTAAAAATTTCCCAAGTAACAATTTTTTTACGAAAGCAAAGCCATCGATACCATACAAACTAATTTGGTTCCAAATATAAAGTTACAATGGGTACCTTTTGTGTTTCTTGCACATTATGGAGATCAAAATATTGCTCCATATGTAGCATCCATGTTATGAGATCCTAGCCATCAAAATTCCTCATATCGATCTTTGGAACATGGTGAGTCTTCAATCCAACATTAGAGTCTATGACATCATGATTAACATTTCTTTTTTCCTCATCATGAGTTTCCTTTACTACCCTTTCACCATTAGTAAGTGTTTCTTGTAGCAACTTAGTCAAATCTATCTTCAAATCTTCCATCTTAGCATCCATGCCATTAATCTTAGCTTCCATGGCATCCATCTTAGCTTGCACACCATTCATATTAGCTTCCATGCCATTCATCTTAGCTTCCACGCCTTTCTTTAAACCATCAATCTTAGCTTTTGTTACCTTTTGTGAGAGTGAAATTTGTTGCACTTGGTCTCCTAATTTTGATATATCATGTTGCATTTCTTCCTCTTATTCATGAGTCATGCTAGAGATTTTAGGTTGCTTACTAGGTGTTTCCATTTTCTTTCTTCAAGGCATCAATTAATGATAATTATGCTTCACTATGCCTTTTGAACTTCAACCTAATTTCTCAACCCAAACTTATGCAAAATTTTAAAAAGACTACACACATATTTTTCATTTTGTAGAAACTTGATATTGAATATGTTGTATCTTTATAATTTTGGATATCTAAAATCTGAAATTTATTCCTGTTGTAGCCCTCTGAGTCTTATTTCCAATGCCACCAGTCTGATCAAAATTGGATTCTCCAAGAAAAAAATCTTCTCAATCTCCCAAGATGCCCTGATTATATAATTTTTCAGTAGAGCAAACTTGTACGACATGACACATGTCACTGTTTTGACCTTCGGATATAAAAGAGATATAGAGAAAACTATAGTCCGTCCTTTTTCTGTAACTTCTTACGAAATTTCAATTTGATACTCAGAGAGAAATTTATGACAATTTTCTCAAGGTCGCCTATTTGGAATGTAATTAGGGAGTCTGTAAAAACCCTAACTTCCTCAGATCATATCTCTGAAAACATAGCGAGACAAGATCTTAAATTTGGACCCAAGGTTAAGAATGATATCGACTCAAATGGGTTTATTTCTTAGCTTCTAAAACTTTGCAGAACAAACATTATAGCGAAAATTACACAATGACCTATTTGGAGCAGCGAAACCCTAGAATCCAAAGCTGTGATACCAAATGTTATGAAACTAGCTCACAAAAAGATAGAAAAGAAAGATCAACGCCTTATAAATCAACCTCTTCGAGGGGGGAACCTCCTTTACATTACACAAATGAACAATTATTGGATGATACAAATGATAAAACCACCTTTCTATATATAGGAGTGTAAGGGGTCACAATATAATCAAAGCCAACATAACAATAATAATATAAGGACACAACAATAACAATAGTGGGCTTCTATGGGGCACAATGCTAACAATATGTGGAAAATAGGGGCACAGCAATAACAATAAGGGCTTCAATGACAATAGTAATTGGGAATCACTAGTATTATAGGGACCTAACAACAGTTATCTCAAGGGTTGGACACCTGGAGGGTTTGGGTTGCTCTTGGAGGTCGTGTAGCACCTAAGGAAAGTCAATAAGGTCTTAAGTTGTTGACGCCATTTCCATAAGGACATATAGGAGGTTGATTCTTATCATAGTGACCATCAACTCATGTTTACCCCAAGAAAACTGGTGAAAGTGGGTAAATGTGGGAGGAGGTAGTTATAACTTGTTATACAAAAATATAACATCTTAGTGTAAATCCTTCACAAGGTGCCAAGATTTAATGGAACATTAGAAATGTTACCATTTTCACCTTAACGACAACTTCCCTCATTTTAGTGAAGGATAAACCTAACACAAGGGGTTCTTCTTAAGTAGGAATTAGTACTCCTAAGGCAAGAGACAATCAAGTCTAAATCCTCCTATGTAGCTATTCAAAATACCACAAATTAGATATATCAAGCAAGTTAGGGTTTAGGCTACTAATGGAGGTCAATTACGTATTTGGTTTAAGTTATTATCGAGTTGAGATATGGTGTTCTTCAAGCAACAATCCCATGTAAAACAACACCCAAACTACTCAAATCTAAAAATTACGAGTGGTTGTTGTAAAAATTGCACATAGGTAGGAGGTTATAGTAGTAAACAAGTTACGAAAACAATAGCATTCATCCCTCAAAGTGAGTTACAAAATAATAGAAAATAGGGCTAAAATAATGGATAAATATATGGTTTTATTAACTTCTTAAATATGAAAATTTCAAGGCATATAAAAACCAACTAAAACAAGACTTCTTCCCTAATTATGCAAAATATAAATCAATAAGGCATATCTTATGCAAAAAAATGATTTAGGTTTAAACATGCAAGAAATCCATAGGATTTTTGGTCGAGAACATGAAAAAAAACCTAGAGATCTAGGGTTTTTTTTATGACTGAAAATTAAATCTAAGCTAGACAAAACCCTCTCTTTACCTTAAAACATAAAATAAAATTTGAAATTATACAATATAATTAACTAAAGGGAGAATATTAGTGCCTACAATATTTTTTGGGGGCAATTAAGGATTACCTTTAAGAGAAGCAAGTAGTTCTAAGGTAATATCTAGGGTTGTATGCTAAAAAGCCTAGAAAATCACTTAGTACCTTACTAATAACTTCAAATTATTCAAGGGAAGGTGTTCCACTAGTAACATTCCAAGAGCTTTGAAAAGAGGGATTTGTTCAAGAAGAAATAAAGATAATGCACCAACACCACTAAATAAGTTCAATTACACTAGAATTCATTCATAAACAAAATTTGCGAGGTAAAGTGATACCACTTAAGAAAACTTTCATTCTTCAAAACCCTAGCAATGAACATCCATAAAAAAATTAAACCATACATAACAGAATCTCCACAAAAAGTTGCTCTAACTATCAATCCATGGCCTTTTAGAAAACACAAACTGTAGAAAATTAGTGATGTTTCTCTACAAGTAGGAATAATTTACCAATGAGAAGTGCTTCTTTATTTATATGAGTGATCATGCACCCTTCTCATTAAAATAATAATACTGTTATAGAAAATTTCCTATGAACATAAAACAATAACTTCATCTCTCTCAAACCCTGGAGATAAGGTCACAATACATAAAATATACATGATAAAGAGTGGATATGTCTTAAATACTTCTAGATGCCCCGAAAGTTAAAAACATGTCAGGTTGTCCATCATAAATGCATGCTCAACTTCACACATGTAGCATGTGTTATCTCCTAGAGTGGATGACCCACTCAACAATCATGTGTGGGGGATCCATAGGTAAAACATTCCCTCCAAAGGGTGCAACACCTCCAAGTGTCATACAAACTAATGATGGTGCAACAAACCATCAAAAGGTGCAAGTAATCTCCAATAAGGTGCTAGGGTATCTCAACAAGGGTGTAGTGTCATTATCATGCCCAATTTCCTCCAAAATAAGTGGAATGACCTCTTTAAAAAGTGGGATGACCTCCATAAAATGTGCACGTAACCCTTCAATATCCTCCATAAGAGAAAAGGCTTGTAACAACCCTAGTCAAAATTCCATGTAATAAAGCTAATAAAGTAAAAATAATAACCAAGGTCACGGGACATGTATTCCAAGCTGAATGTTGGGAAAAACATCCTAGTGTGGGTGTTCATTTGGTTTATTATGGCTAAGGAAAATTAGCAAAGGCAATGGAAAAGGCTTTGGAAAGGTAAAGTGACATTAATTGACATTCTATTTATGAAAATAATGGAAATTAGGAGAAAAGGAAGGTGAAAGGTCATAGGTTGTATGTGAGAATGAAAATGAAGGAACATAATGGAAAATTGAAGAAAGTAGAGGACTCATTAATAAAAAGGATTATGAGGATCAGTTGGTACGTTTTTGTCAGTTCAGTTTTTGGAGTTCTCTCTATTCTCTCTCTCTCTAACTCTTGGACACTTAGAGCATTCTTGGAGCACTCTAGCATTGGATCAAGGAAAGCAAAGGAAGGGCCAGGAAGGAAAATATCAAGTAATGAGGAGCAAGATCAAGCAACTACAAAGGGATTATTTGCATGTATCAAATTGCATGTGTGATTTCCTTGCTAGATTTGGCATGCATGGTACATACATGTGTGTATTTGGTTCTCTTGTTTTCATTGGCATCCGTGATGGGTTCTCAGGTGTCATAGTGATGGGTTCTCTTGTATTTGGTTGATATGGATTGTCAAATGGTTTTGAAACTGAGTGAGGTGGTCTCTAAAAGAAAGAACACAAAGCCTAAGAATCCCTAAAATAGACTAGGATTGTGATAAAGTCAGATTTTGTGTACCTTGGTGGGCTTAGGAATCCTTGACACGTGAATAATAGGATATATAGTAAATCCTAGAGGTGTGTGCCCTCGATCAAGCCTAGCAATCCTTGACTAGTGAATGGTGGGATGTATAGTAAATCCTGGAGGGTGGATTCTTCATTAGGCCTATGAATCCTCAACCGTTGTATGTTGGGATATACAGTAAATCCTAGAGAGTAGGATATGGGAAAATTCCTCACAGTGTAGGTGGAGAAATCCAGTGTAATCCACATTTGTTTAGGTCCTAGTGATTCGATGGGGATTGCAGTAAAGCCTGAGGAAACCTCGTTTGGTTTGGTTTTGAGTCCCACATTCATGCTTGGAATATGGCACGGGGGTGATTGGATGAAAGAAATATTTGGTTCACCCAATCTATGGTCGGGTGGTTCATGGAAGTCCCATACTTGCTTGGATTTTGCACTCATTAATAATAGCTACTTCTCCTTGGTATTTCATGTGTAAATGTACTGGCTTATATTTGGATTTTATGGTTGTTATATCCTTGTTATTTTTGTTGGTTATATGTTGGTTATGAGTATGTTTTATGACATTCTTGATGTATGGCTCTCATCATGTTTTGATTATGAATTGAAAGTACAATGAATACATGACCTAATAAATAATAATGAATATATTGTGATATTGAAACAATGCTTCTTTACGAATCCCAGATAAGTATGAGACCCCTATTTTAAATTTTGTTGTTATGACATGTAGAATGCATATTTGTGACATTTCTGATGAAATGCCTATCATGGCTAGTAGAGGTCCAGTCAAGTCATTGATAAATTGTTTTCATTTTTACCTTTGTTCCATTGTCACTTATCATTTCTAGAAGTTTCATGAAGTTCTGGGCAGTGGCCTGAGTCTTGGCCCTGAAAAAGCAGCACAAAATTTGGGGTCACTGGCTCAGAACTAGCTGAAAAAGTCCATAGTCATTGGCATGCCCTTATTGTGGGAACGAATGAAAGGCCCCAATCACATGCATGGCTTGTCATGGGAGTGATTAGGGGTCAAGATCAGTGAAATGTCAAGTTTCCTCAATTGTTCGTCACCTGGAAGGGTTGGTTGGATCTTGAAGGTTCTGTAGCATGTGTGGAAGGTCATATTGTTTTGGTTTTGTTAGTTCCACTTCCTTAACTGTACATGGGGATTTCAATCACATCATAGTAGCCTCTCATCACATATTTACTCCAGAACATTGGTTAAATTGGGTAAATGTGGGAGGAGGGTGTTAGAGAGTGGTGTCGGAGCATGGTTCACCCCTTAGACTAGATGGATGGTGTGTTGGTCATGCATTCATGGTGGTTGCATATATGTGTTCTCTATGTACTTGTTGTGTATGCATGGTGATGGTCATGGTTGCAGTGGTGTCACCATATGAAAGTGGATGGTGTGTTGTTGGGTGTGGTCTTCATGAGTGTATGTTAGTAATGCATTCGTTATGTATGTCAGTTGCTTATATATTGTTATGCATACATTGATATGGTTTTAGTTGTCATGCATGAGGTCATGGTATGTGGTCGGTATGGTCACACATTGATAATTGTATAGTGGTTAAACTGATGCTATATGCTTATTTGATTATGATTATACATGTATCATGCCAATATTGTTGATGTTGCAGATGAGATATCCTCCCCTAAACTATATTGAGGTATGTTGATTATGTTATGTTTTGGTTTTAGCTAACTTGGTGTACTTGCAAGAAAGGGATCAAATATGACTAGCAAGATGGTAGACTACAGTTCATGAGATTCTCCCTATGGGTCAGATGAACAACGTAGTGTTGGGCACTCTTCTGACTTACTAGGCACATTGAGAAGCTTCAAGGAAGAAATAAGGAGTTGCAAGGAAAATAATGATAGGATCATTCAGGCATAGGAGAAATAAGCAAAAGTCAATGCAACAATCCTTCACATTTTTTCAGAATTGCAGAGATAGAGACCACTTAGGATCAGCCATATGAAGGGGGACATAACTAATGGGACATATGGAAGTGGATCTAATGGTGGGCACAAGTCGAGATGACATGATCAGAGATGGCAACATCTTGGATACTCCGGATAGGAGAGGTGATGGACACAGGTTCTATTCTAATTCTGGTTTTGACATGCACTATGATCATCATTGTTATCATCCTTACAGGAGGAGTGATAGGGGATATTTTCCAGATGCGTTCAAGAAAGCAAAGCCATCTACCTTTGATGGAGATTTGAACAAACTAGATGATGCAGAAGCATGGCTACTTGGGATGAATAAATTCTTTGAGATTCATGAATACACAGAGAATATGAAGGCCATAATAGTTATCTTCAGCCTCAAAGGGAAAGCAAATATATGGTGGGAAGACGTGAATCAGTTCAAAGACATTAGAACAAAAAAGTTTAGTTGGCATGAATTCAAGAGACTTTTTAGGAGGAAGTACTTGTTAGAAATGTACTATGATATCAAAGCCAAGGAATTCTATGAGCTAAAGATGGGATCGATGATAAATGAGAGTACACGACCAAGTTTCTAGAGTTATTAAGGTATGTACCATACCTTAAGAATGAGAAGGCCAAAGTTTAGAGATTTGTTAGTGTATCCATTAGCATTTAGAGCTAAGATTGAGTCTAATGAGCCTTAATCACTTGAGGAAGTTATTGGGAAACTGAATCATAGTTATGAGCAGTCAAAGTGCAAGACAAAATATCAGCAAGGTTGGAAATGGAAAGGCAAAGCTAAAGGTAAATGGCGGCAGAAAAGAACAAGGCCTCATGATGCAAGTAATAAAGAAAATTTTGCACCTTACAAGAAGTTTAATGGGTCACAGCATGGAGGGAAGCAAAATAAAGGTGATGGAACATGATGGTTGCATTGTTGGAGATGTGGTAAGGAGCATCTTAAGAGTGAATTTCCATAGAATTAGGGTGGTAGGCCTCATATTTACAATGCATAGGAAACATAGACAGTTGGGGTTGCTGGGCAAAGCATTCCATAGATTTATGCGGTGCTGGATAACAAGAAGGAAAATCACCAAGCAATTATTATTGAGATGGATGGTAAGCTTTGTAATCAATTTGTTTCCATTTTGATTGACCCTGGATCTAATATTAGTTAGGTCAATCCTAACCTACTAGATAAGTGTGGTTTGAATAGAGAAGTGCACGCAGAATCCTGGTTAGTGCAATTGGCTACAGGTACAAAGAAGAGAGTGTATCACTAGGTAAGAGCTTGTGCATTTGAGTTGAATGGTATGCCTACCTCAACACATTTGAATGTATTTTCTTTGAGATCATACAGTATGCTTTTGGGCATGGACTAGTTGTATCTTCATAAAACCAAAGTGGATTGTTATGACAAGGACATTGAATGTTTGGATGACAATGGAGAAGAGAGAATATTGCAGGGTAAAAAGAAGGAAACATTAGTTAGAATGGTGACAACTATGCAAGCAAAGCGCAGTCACAGAAAAGGGTGTGTGTTATTTGTAGTGTATATTTATAGGGATAAAGGTAAGGATGTTGAGGATGTGAAGGTATTGAGCAGGTACCTGATCTTGCAACAGTTTCAGGATGTGTTTCCAGTAGAGATTTCAGTGTTGTCACCTCACAGGGAAGTGGAATTTTACATTGATTTGGTACCAGGGGCAACACCAACATCAAAGGCACCATACAGGATGAGCACTCCAGAGTTGGTAGAGTTGAATTTATAGTTGAAGGAAATGCTTGACAAAGGATACATGTAGTGTGCTATAAGTCATAAAAGTGGACACAAGAAAAATTATCCAACACATGATGTTGAGTTCGCAATTATCATCCATGCTTTCAATATGTTGAGACATTATCTTCTTGGCAAGCGGTTCATCTTGATAAGTGATCACAGTGGATTGAGATACTTATTTGACCATCTGAATTTGAATGCTAGGAAAGCTAGCTGGTTGGCCACAATTAGTGAGTTTGAACTGGATTTAAACATGAACACAACAAATTACAGATATAACCATAAACACAAAGATGCAGTAGAAATAACACTTCATTTCATTAATATCAAATACTGAAATATGCTTACAAACAGAATGGAAATAAGACTAGCTCGTGCGATGGTAGCTTATCTCTGAGAAGAGATGTGGTAGATACATGTCTCTGAACTATGTCACAATGAGGCTCAAAGACCTATTTATTATTGAGAAACAATGGAAAGCCCTAAACATCTAAAAACCTAACCTTATGGGATGAAGCGCCAAACTATGGGCCCCATTTGGGTAAACTAGTACATCAACTTCCCAGGGTCGTAGATTTGGCATATGATCTCCATTTGACGTGAAAAATACCTTGTTAGAAAGATCTATCCGAGGAATACAACTTACAAGTTAAAAATATTGGTCCACATCCTTGATGGCCCCTGTTTTCCCAAAAAACTTCGTTTAGGGCCTCAAAACGGCTCTAGAAGTTTAGTACCCGAGAAAATGCAAAAAAATAGTAAATTGTCCTACAAATAAGGAAATTGAAAAAGTGAAAGAGACAATGGTGGGGGTCCAAGTGGAATAGGCATGTGACCATGAACATCCACCTAGATCAGAGTTTGGATTTGAGATCTAAGACATCAAGGGTAAGGATAACGGGGTTGCAAGTGTTGTTAGTAGGAGAATATAGGTGAATGACATAACAACTATGAGTTTTTATGGGGCAGACTTACATTATCAGATATTACTGGTAGAAAAATAGGATGACAGGTACATGGAGCTTATGCACAGGTTACAGTAGGGTACAGGTGATCAAGATGTGGATTATCATCTTACAACATATTGTTTGATCAGATTTAGGAACAAGATATATGTGTCAGACAACAATGACCTCAAGAAGACTATCTTGTAGGAGTTTCATGCAAAACCATATTCAGATCACCTAGGATACCAGAAGACATTGACAACAGTGAAGAAGTTTTATCATTGGTCAAATCTGAAGAAGGATGTGTCAGAGTTTGTGGCTAGATGTTTGGACTTTCAACAGGTGACAGAATAATATAAGCATCTAGGTGGACTATGACAGTCGGTTCTGATTCTAGAGTGGAAGTGGGAGGTCATTTCCATGGATTTCATCACAATTTTACTTAGGACCTCTACACAACATGATTCCATCATAATTGTGGTGGATAGGTTGACTAAGGTAGCGTAATTCATTCCAGTGAAGTCTACTTATTCATCTAGTGATGTGACACAGGTATTCGTCAGAGATGTACTGAGGTTGCATGGTGTTCCAAGAAATATTGTGTTAGATAGGGATGCTAAGTTCACTTCCAAGTTTTGGAAGGCGTTGTTTGTAGGTTTGGGGACAGAGTTGGCATTCAACACAAATTATCATATGATGGCAAATGGACAGATAGAGAGGTTCAACAAGCTATTGGAGGACATGTTGAAGATGTATGTGATGCATCAGCAGAGGAGATGGGAGGAGTACCTTCCATTGGTTGAATTTTCTTACAACAATGGGTATTAGGAGTCACTGAAGATGAGTTTGTTTGAGGCACTCTATGGGAAGAGTTGTAATACTCCCATGAGTTGGAGTGATCTAGTGAACAAGGTATTGGTAGGACTAAACATGTTGGTAGAGATGGAATAGAAAATGTAGGTAATCAAGAAGAATCTAAAGGAAGCACGGGATAGGTAGAAATTTTATGCAGATCGGAATAGGTTGTTTAAAGAGTTTCAGGTTGGGGAACAGGTGTATTTGTGCATTGATCCGAAGAAGAGCTCCTTGAGGATTAGATCATGTGCCAATCTGGCACCTCAATTTTGTGGACCTTTCAAGATTTTTGAAAGGACTAGATTGTATCCTATCGACTTGCATTGCCTTTGACATTGAAATTCCATGATGTTTTACATGTGTCCTTATATAAGAAGTATGTTAAAGATGTTGATCATGTGATTGACTGGTTTGTGTTGCAGGTGGAGCCAGATGGATAATTCCAACTAGAAACTCAATGTATATTGCAGAAAAATATGCTCATGCTCTGAAACTGAGCAATCGAGCATGTTAAAGTGCAGTGGAAGAACTTTGGGCCAGATGAAGTTACATGGGAGATGGTAAATCAGATGCGGGCTATGTATCCTTCTATATTCATTGTTTGAGCGAATGATTTTGGTATATGTTTTAGTGTGATTTTTTTGGTATATGTACATATGTATATGGATGTAAATACTGCCATGAGTTGTATTATAAAGCTGGGTGTCATGATGTTATGTTTGTTATGTTGTTATGTGTCTTGTTGGGTTGCTTCTCAGTAGGTTGATCATTGTAAATATTCCATCGAGCTAAGTTATAAAGGTCCATAGGTAGTATGTTTTTCTTTCAACAATATTTTTGGTTTTACGTATCATTGAACACCGAGGAAAGTGCTCCTCCAAAGGGTAGGGTTCTGTAACGACCCTGGTCAAAATTCCACGTAATAAAGTTAATAAAGGAAAAATAATAACCAAGGTCATGGGACACGTATTCCAAGATTAATGTCATGAAAAACATCTTAGAGTGGGTTTCATTTGGTTTATTATGGTAAATGGAAATTACCAAAGGAAATGGCAGTCTTTGGAAAGGAAAAGTGGCATTAATTGGAATTTTATTTATGAAAATAATGGAAATTAGGAGAAAATAAATGTGAAAGGTAACCAGTTGCATGTGAGGAGGAAAATGAAGGAAAGCAATGGAAAATTGAAGAAAAAAGAGGCCTCATTAATAAAAATGTTTCTTAGGATCAATTGGTACCTTTTTGTCATCTCAATTTTCAGAGTTCTCTCTATTATCTCTCCCTCTCACTCATGGAAACTTAGAGCATCCTTGGATAACTCTAGCATTGGATCAAGAAAGCAAAGGAAGGATCGAGAAGCAAAATATCAAGAAAGGAAGATTGGGATCAAGTAGCTATAGTGGGATTATTTGCAGGTATCTAATTGCATATGTGATTTCCTTACTAGACTTGGTATGCATGGTACATGCATGTGTGTATTTGGTTCTCCTTTTGTCATTGGCATGGGTTTTTCCAGGCATGACAATTTTATTCAATCTTTCCTTGCCATTTCAGGATATCCATGGTGTGATGGGTTTTCTTGTATTTGGTTTGAGATGGATTTCCATATGGCTTCAAAACTAAGAGAGGTGGTCTCTGAAAGAAAGAACACAAGGCCTAGGAATCCCTGAACTAGACTGGGATTGCGGTAAATCCAGATTTTGTGTGCCACAGTGGGCTTAGGAATCCTAAATCGGTGAATGGAGGGATATAAGGTAAATCCTAGAGGTTTGTGCCCTCGATCGGGCCTAGGAATCCTTGACTAGTGCATGGCAGGATATATGGTAAATCTTGGAGGGTGGAGTCTTGATTAGGCCTAGGAATCCTCGACCATTGTATGGCGAGATATACAGTAAAGCCTAGAGACTAGGAGATATGAAAATTCCTCACAGTGTAGGTGGAGAAATTTGGTGGAATCTATGCTTTTTTAGAGCCTAGTGATCTGGTGGGATTTGCAGGAAAGGCTGAGGAAACTTGGTTTGGTTTGTTTTTGAGTCCCACATTCATGCCTATAATATGACACAGGGGTGATTAACTGAAAGAAAGATTTGGTTTAGCCAATCTATGGTCGAGTGGTTCATGGAAGTCCCATAGCTGGTTGGAATTTCACTCATTGATAATAGCTTCTTCTCCTTGGTCAGTCATGTGTAAATGTATTGGCTTATATGTGGATTTTATGGTTGTTATATCCTTGTTATTTCTGTTAGTTATATGTTGGTTATGAGTATGTTTTTTGACAAACTTGATGTATGTCTCTCATCATGTTTTGATTAGTAATTGAAATTACAATGAATACATGACCTAATAGATGATAATGTAGCTATTTTTATATGGCAACAATTCTTCTTTACGAATCTCAGATAAGTATGAGACCCCTATGCTCAGGTCTGTTTTTATGACCTGTAGAATTCATATTTGTGACATGTTTGACGAAATTCCTATCATAGCTAGTAGGGTTCCAGTCAATTAATTGATCAAGTGTTTGCATTTGTACCTTTTTTCCAATGTCACTTATCATTTCTGGAAGTTTCATGAAGTTCTGGGCAGTGGCCTGAGTCCTGACCTTGAAAAAGTGGCAAGAATTTGGGGTCGTTGGCTCAGAACTAGCATTAAAATTCCATAGTCGCTAGCATCCCCTTGTTGTGGGAGTGACTAGAAGGCCTCATTCGCATGCATGTCTTGTCATTGGAGTGGCTGGGGATCCATATCAATGAAATTTCAAGTTGGCTCAGGGGTTGGTCACCTGTAGGGGTTGGTTGGCTCCAGAAGGTTATGCAACACGTGTGGAAGGTCATATTGGTTTTGTTTTCTCCATTCCACTCCCTTAATTATACATGGGTAGTTGAATTACATCATAGGAGCATGTCATCACATGTTTACCCAAGTGGACCAGTTAACTTGGGTAAATTTGGAAGGAGGGTGTTACAAGGCTCATGTCCATGTATTTTCCATGCAATGTACATTTCCAAAGGAGGTGTTCCAAGTGCCCAAATGTGACCATCTATCCAAGGCATGTACATAAGTCAATGCAATATATAAACTGAGTCATGTTATACATAAATTCCATTAAGTAGATCACATTGGGTATCATATTCAACTTCATAATAAATTATATAATTCATGTAATTTTCCAAGTTTAGGTGTGGGAGGATCATCATTAACTCATATTTCGTATGTCAGTAACCATGAAGAGTTGTATTTCCCAAGAATCCCATCAACGAGTATGTGTTATAATAGATGGAATGGAAATAGGGTTTAACTTCATGAGTGGTGTTACATAGTCATGTTAGATTTTGTGAGATATTCATCCACATAAGCACCTTTGTTGAGGGAGCACTTATGAATTAAGTTACCCTTTCCCTAGAATTGTGTCTCGTTGCCCATTTCTTTCCTTTTTCTTTCACTTCTTTTTTTAGGGTCTCGTTTTGTTGCATATGAATTTTATTGCATTACGGTTGGGGATAATTTCTAGTCCTATTTAGGTATGTATTTCATTACATAGGACCTGGGGAAATTTCCTCTTAGCGAAGGGGTAGAAATCAAGATTTATTTTGGATTTTGAATTACGATTCATATCCCTTCATTTTATTTTGCATTTTGAACTCTTCTCTCGCTCTTTCCTCATTTTTTATAAAGCTACATCAATCTTGAGTATTCAAGCTCCTTATTGTCATAAGATTATGAATCATGAACCTATATTTGTGACATATAACAACTAACCCAAAAGGAGGGACAATGGGAATGAGAAATATGGAGCACATTATGTATGGCTCAGTACATGGACGTGTTACCCTTATAAAAGTCCCCCAATAGTACCCCTTTTCCCAAGAGTGACGAAACTTAACTAACAGATGATGATGGCCACCAAGGTGTAACAAGGCAAGATACATAAATTCAAACTATCATGATTCATTAACCAATTTCAACCCATGGTCATTACTTTTATTCAAAATATGTATGCAATTAACACTTGATATGAAGCAATAGAAAAGTGTTGCCCATATGCATTAAGCACCAAAATCATCAAATGAGTGCACTGAGCATGGTATAGGAAGCATCTTTGGGCAATCAATTTTGGAGTAATGCATGTGTCAATTATGGAAATATAGTATGTTATCAGGATCATAAGAGAAATATTCTCTTATAGTTACCCCTAAATGTGAGGGGGTAACATAGTTCATTTTTGAAGACGGAAGCTTGATCTTCTTTTAGAGAAAACATGAATACATAAAAACTTCTCCTGTAGAAGTAATATGAAAATTTTTCTTTGATAATGGTCATCTAATTTTTTGTGACCAGAGGATTCAAAAACTAGGTTGGTCTTGCACTCACGTGACACAGGGTTAATTTTGACCCCAACCACTATAACATCTATGTGAACCATTTTTCCCATAGCACGTGGCCATGAGTAAACTCAGGGGATTTGAACCTAGAAACTCATGGTACGTAACACTTCATTATCATGGTGATTTCCAATTGAGTTTCCCCTGAGGGGATGATAATGGTCATCTAGTTATTTTGCATCTAAATGTCCATTATTCTTAATGATGGCCAAAGACCTATTAATTCACCAATCAAAGAATTTTCAACAAGCAATAAAGCTTTGAGATAGGAAGCTATGTCAAGAAGAATAATATCAGTAATTTTATAATTTTTCTTCATGAATTTGTAAGGTTAGAATTTCATAGACGATTTTCCAAGGGAGGTGACTAGAGCCTAGAAATCCACCTCCTTTGTTAAAGGAGGTGGGGGGGAATGATCCCCTGCCAAATCCATGTTCGGGAGGGAAAAGATTAGAGGAGTTGTGGAAGGGGGATTGAAGACCTTGTGAGTTGATGAGGGATAGAGTTGAATTAAAGGGGGAGATTACACATGAGAATCTATCAAACACATGGGACAATTTTATATAAACACATATTTGAACCAATTTTGTTAGGTAATATATCTTGAGGAAAACTCAGAGCTACTTCCCCTTATTTAGAATATGATACCCAAGATAAACCCAAGATACTTCAAGGCATAGGGACAAGTCAATAATGTGACTCAAAGACATCAATATACTCATTATGAGATAAACATGTCACTAATAAGAATAGAACCTAGGTGAGGAGGATAACGCTCCATCTTATAATGACTCAAACGAAATCCACATAAATAAAATAGAGATTTCACTTAATAACATTTTTTAAATAAAACATTATCATTAAAAATTATTTTATAAACACAAATAATTTAAACAATTTTATTAATTTTATAAAAAACATACATTTTAAATATTTATTAATAAAAAACCTATGTAATTATAACCAATATAAGTCCATCACTTAACTCTCGATATATCATGTAGAGAGAAGGATCAAATTCTTAAAAGGTTGTAAAATTTTCTTAAACTTTCTTTAATATTAAAAAGGGTTTCACCTCAAGTAACTTATCCATCTTAACATGCATTGTAAATCGAGTGTTAAGACACATGTGCTCTCTCTCTCTATCTTGTCTCACCCCCCACTACCACGCATTTGCCATGTGTCAACTCCATATTTAACAACATTCAACACACCATTAAAAGGTTTACCATAAGAATTGTTTTATTTAACATACAAATTGATATATTATATTTTATTTATGGCCCACATGAAAATATTTTTTTGTTATTAATAATTGTTTTCAATTTGAAGGAATTGCACATCTTCCTATTATGAAAAGTACAAATAAACCATGTATTTTATTATGGGTGATGTTGAAATATTTTTTTATTGTTATTCTCTTTTAAATTCCACTTGTGAACTCCATTTTGAACATAGAAAGAACTACACATCGCCTTGGTAGTAGGCTATAGAAAGGGTCTTTCTAGACAATAATCTTAAAGTTTTTTTAATCTTACCTGTGGGACTTGATCCCTCTTACAACTTGATAGAGCTACAATATTTATATTTGTCCTTTATATCTATCCCACATGCTCAATCCATGTTGAGCACAAGAGGAATTATGCATATTCCTCAAAATGATACACACAATTGGAATCTTTTGATCATAAGAATGTTTTTTTATTTTCAATACTTTACTCTAATAATAATAATAACAACAACAACATAAATGTAAGGTTACAACCAAGCCACCCACCACATTGGTGTATAAGACCCCCTTTTATGGGATAAGGGACCCACCTCCGTGTAATGCCTCCTTATTTATGGTATAAGAGACCTATGTGAAGCCATTTTACTACTAAAGTCTATGAATATGCACATACTCTACCCACCTCTAGTTTTGTATCTATGACCTCGTATATATATATATATATATATATATAATATATATATAATATTATATTATATATATATTATATATTTATATATATATAATTATATATAACTAACTTAAAGTGGGATATGATATATTTTTATTTAGGATTTACATTGAAATCTTTTTATACCTGCTATTTTTTATTATTTTGGTCGAAAAAAACTTTGACTTTGAATTACTTTTGAATTTTTTAACAGATTCTATGAAGTTTATTAAAGTTTTGAAAAAAGAAAATATAAAACTAAATTTACCAAAAAAAAATTAAATGTAAATTATTTTTTCTAATTAGTTGATGGTTATTTTTATGTGCTTTTAAATTGAATTATGAGATATACAAATTGTATTAAAAAATAAAAAATCTAAAAAAAAATTATATTCCCAAGTGTCATAACTTTGCACAGCAAAATGCCATATGGATAGTTGCCCATCATTTTTTATACAAAAATGCCATGTAGATAGTTGCCCACCATAATTTAAGCAAATATTTGCATAAAAAATGCGAGGCAATTATCCACATGCCTTCTATTGTGTATATTAAAATTGCATTATTTAATTTGTACCATAAATATTGTCGATAAAATATAAGTGTTTTCTTAGCTTCCTCTATGTAGAATCAAATTCTAATAATGAAATCCAAAGTAGTGAAGCCTTTGCAAAATAAAAATGGATTTATCACTTCATGACAAGTACCAATTTTATCGAATTATGATATTTCTAGCCAACATCGCAATGTAGAAAATATTATCACAATGTCACAAACATCATCACAATGTTATCGTTTACATTGCAATTCCCTCAGCTAAGTGATTTATACATTACATAGCATTTTTTTACACTGGGTTGTGTCACCTTATATTAACCAAAACATCACCTTGATGATACAAAGGAAAAGTATGCAAGTAGCCAATTAAATTGAATATAGCAACATTATAATATATGGTATTTTGCTAAATTGCTTTAAATTTCAAACCTGTTTTATTAATAATTAAATTAATAATAATATTAAATTAAGAAAAACTCTATAAATACATTTGATATTTTAATTTTTTAATTTTTTATATTATAATTAAAAATTACATAATTAACAATTATTTTGCCATGTTAGTCGCATTTTTTGTTTGTTTGTTAGGTATTGTTAATATTGAGATGATTGGCACCCTTATCATGTAACTTGAGTAACCGGGTTTCAGGGGTTTCTAAGCCTTCAAAAGCACCCAAAATCACAATTGACTTAGGCCACACCAACCCTTAACATGGTTGGATTTCTACCTATGTGATTTTGAATTGGTAACATTTTCAGCACGAATTGCCTTAACAAAGCACCCTGTCATTGTCTATTTAATGCCCATGAGCATGTAGATGACAATTTTAATTAACTAAATGTTCCATGCTTTTTTAATATAGTAACTCTATATTATAATACCCTATAATTATTCTCACAAAAATTATTCTGCTATCAATTACTTTTTGCATAAGAGACAAGTACTAAGCAGCGACGCTGCATATTACAATTGTTTAAAATGTTACTTGTCAATTCAGGAACTATACATCTTTCTCGTATTAAGATGTTGAAAACAACTATCATATTTTTAATATATTAGGCCTCAAATTCCATGTTAATCGAAAAAAGATAATGCATCTTCTTTAGATTTATATAAATCACCTTTCAATACAATACAATTTCCGCTTAATCATTAACAACATTGTATATTTATAATGGAATTTCTCATTCATAAAAACAAAGAGCAATATTTTAAATTTAAATACGATGCAACTTTTCAATTTCAACAAATGATCTATATAATTATAAGGGATTGTCTATCGAGGCCATTCCGTTAGAATTTGGTGGAAAAAAAAAATAAAAAAATCTAAACTTGGAAGTGTTTAAATTGTTTTTTATAGTAAAAATAGATTAGCACCATCAAAATCCCCTAAAACATCCAAAATCTTGTAACTTAACCACTATAACTGAAATTTTAAAAAAACATATGTAAATATTTTTCAAAAATTATTAAAATTCTCATTATTTTGAAATTTCCCATTTTCCTTCGCATATGATTAACAACATTTCAATTTCTAACCATGGTTAGTTGTAGACAAATTGGTGACACATGAATCACAAATATCATTCGATGGACAAAAATCAATGAACTCGGAGACATGTACAGCTCATTTGATAAAGACATTTGGCTCGTGCCATTTCACTGCGTAAAGATTTTGATGAGAAATGTAAGTGGGGACACTTTATTAGTAAAGTTAGATGAAATTCTGACACATGGGCTACGAAATTTAAGGACGTTTCAAGACCGTTGAGCATTCCAACGTACTAAATTTAAGGACATTTCAAGACAGTTGAGCATTCCAAGGAAAATGAAGCAACCATCTCACCTATATGCACCTATGCACAACAATTTACTTTGAGCAAATAATTTTAAAAATTAATGAAAAAATAAAATAAAATAATGGAAAATTTTAAAATAGCTTTTCTTAATAAAATAATTTTATTGAATAATTAAAATTTGTTTAATAAATTTAATCTGTTATGATATTTTGATATTTTTTCCTCTGGGTAATATTTGGTTTGGTTTTAATTATAGTGAATTGGTAATTTATTAAAGTAAATTGGACGAGCTTTGAGATTAAATCTATTAATTGTTAGTAACACACTAGGAGTATAGCTAACAACTCACAACACAATATATCAATAATTTATGAATTAGCTAGAGTCATCAAATCTACTCACTGTCACTATAACACTAAGAGTATATCCAATAAACTGCAACCCAAATATACCAATAAATTCTGACACAACAAGAGTCACTAAACCTACTAGGAACCACTATAGCACCAAGAGTATTTCCAACAACCCACAAGCCAAATATACCAATAACTTATAACTTAGCAATAGCCATCAAACCTATTGGTTGTCACTATAACACTAAGAGTATATCAAATAACCTGCAAGCTTAATATACCAATAACTTATGACTTCGAAAGAGCCATCAAACCTGTCAAGTACCATTATAACACCAAGAGTATATCCAATAGCCATAAGTCAAATATAGCAATAACTTATTGACTTAACAAGAGCCAAGAAATCTCAAACCCCATGAGGGAGCTCTATCTGAGGGTTTGCCTACTCTTTGAACCTTATCACAAGGGGCCAACTTGTCCCTCACAAGAATTAAAACTAGGTGGACAGGATAACAAACCATTATCCTAATCACGTAGTCTACACCAATGAGATGGTTCATGTACAAGATGTTATTAAAAAATACATCCATTCATTCAATTTCCTTTTTTGTACTTGTTGGAGTGAATTGCTTCCTACAATAGTTACAATTTGTCTATTAACTATTGTTTTCACATGAAACCTCCTTGATTCTTTGAAATTATATTAGGGAGAATGTTTTTTAATAAAGTTTCCATTATTTTTGTTAATGTTTTATATTAGGCATGACACAAGGAAATGATGTGTAATCTTAAGGAGGAGGAGGCATTGGATTATTTTGGAATGAAAAATCAAATAGTTTGCACATTCTCCCACCTTAGGTTTCCTCTTTCTCTAGTTTAAAATATAATGTCAATCTTGATTTATTTATCTTAATAGGCATGGTAGAAATGAATAACAAATCCACTTGAGATAAGGGCCTTATCTGGCTCAAGTCCCTAGATTGTACTTATAATCTCCTCTTTCTTGATTTGTTGTACTAGTTCCATATTATCTTCTTCACCAACTAGCTATGGGATCCATTGCAGTATACATTCAATTGTCTTTATCATGTCTTCTTCTTTCTCAATACTTTAAAACTTCTTTTGGTATTCTTTGTTTTCATTCGAACGCAACTATTAGGGAACTATTGATTATTTTTTATTCCACATAGTGTTGCCATTGATGTCAAAGGGGATGTATGGACAGAAACAAGAAGACCATTCTTGATTATCAAAGAAGCAGCGGGGCTATTAATAAAGCAATGTGATAGCTTGAACTTTTGCAAGGTCTCATTACATGAGGATATCGGTTCCTAACATTATTTGAGTTTTTGATGAATTTAAGGTGCTCAAAATATATTGCAAATAACATGGTTGCATAGTGCTCATCGATACCTCTCCAACAGTATATTCTACTCAGAGAAACTCTTCCTAGATGAAAATTTATGACATGTTGAAAACCAATATTAGTTGGGGCAAAAATCAAAAGGCCAAACTATAGGTCCAAACCCAAAATATTAAATTGTTAAATATCATGCAAGTTTACAGTAGATCCACCATTAACTTAGCATATCAATGGTCATGGACATGCAAGTAGCATATTGGTTAATCACTCTAAATGCCTTGCAAGTATCGGATCAATCCACCGACCCCTCAATAGATCAATGACCAGATGGTAGTAAAAATGATTGAGCTTTAATTGGTTCCATCATAAAATGAGTTTGCCAACACCTAGAAACAATTTAAGGGTTAGTAACATGGACGTATTAATGATCAACATGTAACATGATTTTATTGGGTGATTATGTGGATTATGATGATGTCAGCATGCTAACATGGTGCCTTCGGAGGCTACCATGTGGCAAGTAGAAATGACATGTTTAGTTCTCCAATCAGATCAAATTTGTGTGACACATGTCCCACATAGGGCATGCCACGTGGTTAGTATGGTGATGTCAGTAGATGGGTGCCCAATGACCTTTAGGTCTAGGTCACATGGGCTTAGTCTAATGGTTTTGCAAAGGCCAACTCCGGATTTTTGGGCATTGGTCATGGGACCACCACACACTATAAATATATGTGACCATGGGCCTCTTTTATTGATGATCTTAAGAGAATTAAGCTTGAGCCCGAGGACATTCTGGTAAGTTTCAACGTGGTATCTCTTTACACTTGTATTCCCATCAATGAGGCCATGAAGGTGATTAATAAGCTCACTGACCCTGATACGGCTAAGTTGGTTGAGTTTTGCCTTACTTCCACCTTTTTCAGCTTCGAGGGAGAATTCTATGAGTAGACTTGCAGAGTTGCCATGGGTTCCCCCTTGTCCCCTGTCGTCGCTAATCTCTTTATGGAGGATTTTGAGTCTAAGGCTTTGGCCTCCTCTCGTCTCTTACCGAAGCTTTGGAAAAATTTGTTGACGACACTGGTGTTGTCTGGTCTCATGGTCCTGATGAGCTGGATCGTTTCTTCAGTCATCTCAATAACCAATCCGCTGCCATTAAATTCACGATGGAAAAAGAAGACAATGGTTGTCTTCCGTTCTTGGATGTTCTCATCTCGAAGAAGGTGGATGGTTCCTTTTCTCATCAGGTGTTTAGAAAGAGGACGCATACTGAGCAATACTTGCATGCTTCTTCCCATCATTTCCCTGCTCAGAAGTTAGGGGTTCTAAGCACACTTGCCACCCGTGCTGTTAGAATTTCTGATGAAGAGAGCTTGGAAACGGAGAAGGCTCATCTCCTAGATGTCTTTGTGAAGAATGGTTACAACAGAAACCTGGGTCAAAAAGCCTTCCTCAAGGCCAAGAAGGAGCCTTCAATCTGAAGAGATCCTAGAGATCGTGTCATGGGGGTTAACCTACCTTACATCCAAGGGACCACTGATAGGATTGCGAGGATTCTAAGGAAGTATGATGTGCCTGCAACTTTTAGGCCTCTCAATACTATCCATGGCTCCCTCAGGTCGGTAAAAGATCCTATCGACCCTAAAGACATGAAGGGTGTCTATGTCATTCCTTGTTCCTGTGGGACACCATATATTGGTGAGACAGGTCGCTCTATCAATCAAAGGATTAGCGAGCATTCGGCTGACTTAAGGCATGGAAGGGCCAAGTCCTCAGCCCTAGTTGAACATGCCGAGAAGACTAAGCATCATGTTTGTATTGAAGAGGCACAAGTCATTGCTAAAGTTGCGCAGTTTCACCATCGCAAATTTAGAGAAGCCCTGGAGATTGAGAAAAGGGAAAAATCTCAATAGGGGTGATGGCTGGAAGATTAGTAGTTGCTGGGTCCCAGCCCTGTCTTCCTAGCCTCCTCAGTCCCTCTTTTGTATGGTCTTAGGGTTTCCTTTTCCCTCCCCTTAGAGGTTTTCTTCTGTGGTTTGCCCTTTTTTCCCTTTGTTTGTTATAATTTTCTAATAAATAAAAAAAAATTAACTTTTAATCATAATTTATATATTCAAATTTTTAATCTTCGCATCCTAATAAGTATAATTTAATCCCTTCTATTTTCTTAATTAACTAATATTATTCGGTTTATTAGTTACTAATAAGAAGTTTAATAAATTAAATGCGGTGACCGAATTACAATTATATTTTTAACTGTTATTATTTGGGTACATTTAAACTTAAAAAGTATAAATGGGAATATAATATTCAAGAAATAGTTTAAATAAATTGTCTGATTTCAAATCAAATAATTATAAAACTTATTTTTGATTTCATGATTTCAATTTATATATTATATATATATATTAGTATAATATGTGATGTATTATAGTGAGTACTAATTAGACCTTTGAAATTGAAATGAATAATAAAAATAACTATTTTAATAATGGATATAACATAAGATATTTCTTTTTCATACTATTATAGCGTGATATATTAGTCTAAATAAATTATCCCTTTAAGCTAAACCCGAAGATTAATTTAATTTATCCTAATGAACCTAATATTA
>APFE030892920.1:0-11916 GCA_000404065.3 Pinus taeda
GTACTATCTTGTGTTCTTTCGTTTCGGACTCTACACTTGTTGTGAACGAGGATCAAGTTGTCGACAAAGTTGGTGTTGTGCAGCCAACCTGTGTTATCATTCATGATGACTGTGTGCGGGAATCTAAAGAACCCGCGGTGAAGGATGACTCCCTTACATCCGCACCTCATCCGCTCTATCCTGACATCTCGTGATTCTGCCACTTTTGATTTTCCCTATGAAAACTCATCTCCGAATGTTTCTACTTCCGATCATTCACAGGACACACTAGATGTCAACCTGTCTTTACATTGCGAATAAGACACATCTTCCTCTGTAAATCTGTCCCATCTGTCATCTATAATTTTTGAAAACACGGAGGGTGAATATCCTTGTTTCTCATCTACCCCTCTTCATGACTCATCAACTCATGAGGATGCTGACAAACATCCCAAATTTTCTGATCGTGGTCGTCATGATCTCTGTACTTCTTCATTTGATCACGATGTTGATTCACTCGTTGTTAATCTTCCTACGCCATTGATCCCCGACGATCTATCTATTGACAAAGTGGAAACCCCGTCGATTGTTGAGGCACTTCAGCCTAAGTTGATGGTTATGTTAGGCCCTCGCTGTCCTGAGGTTAGTTCCACTTCCGATCAATAAAAATTTGAAACACCCAAGGCTCCTCATCCCTCATCTGCATGCATTGAAGATCAATCCAATACACAGATTTCGCTTCTTCCACCTAAATCACATGATCCCATCGCTCATGCATTGGAGGAATCATACACAGTATGCAAACTTGCAAGGCGTAAGTTGTCTCTCTTTCTCATGTTTGCTTGACTGTCACAGTCAAGAGAGTGTGCATGCTTATCATCTGCACGCAATGTGTCACAGCACCATGTTAAGTCCGCCGAATGTTTGTCTTGTGCATTCGCTCTTTTCTTTTCTGTGGATGTTTTAGAGCTAAGAGCGTGTTGGTCTTCGTTGATCTATCTTTCTTGTTCACTGGTTTACATGCATATCTTTCTTGTTTACCATACCTTCGCCAACATGGGCCAGCCAATGCGACGATGGTTGCATTTGAAATACCACTTCACGTGAGTAGGCCTATGCGCTGTTTAGCGTAGGAGTAGAAGTAGTGTTTGCTTTCTTGCTTTACTTTGCTTCCTGGTTTGCATGTTTGCTTTGCTTTCTTACCTGGTTTGGTTTGCTTGCTTGATTGCTTTGCTTACTTGTTTTGCTTTTGCTTTACTTCTGCTTTTTTCTTTCTTTGCTTGCTCATGTCCGTAAGTTAGCCTTACATGAAACCGTGTTTGGCTCTTGAGACCAGCCAGACAAATCTAAGTGGACTTGTACAGCTATCAACATCTGTTTATCTATTGTCCTCTCTCTTTATGAAGAGCTTGTTGTCTTCAGTCGATGATGCCTTGATGGAAAATACGTCCTATTCAAAATGAATCTTGGTGAAAACACAATGCTTGAACTGTTAACTAGTACCACCTACTCTATTCGGTCCTTTGGGTTAACCCTTGTCAGCTTAGTCAAGTAAAGTAAGGTGAGGGGGAATGTTATGAATTTAAAATTCACAACAATTAATTGAGATATTAAAATATTAAAATATTATTTAAATAAAAACATTATTAATTATAATCAATTAATTTAACAGATAATTAGCTAAATGAAGAGACATTAGTCCCCAAGGGACATGTCTCTCTGATTAGGCATGGCCAGTGAACTCCTATTTAAGGAGCACCATCTCAGCCTTGTAATCATCATTCAAATTTTATCAATTAATAATATATATATATAGTTAACAACAATTTAGAAATTTATTTTAAACAATGGTATCAGAGCCAGAACTAGTCTGGTGACACCCACGAGGTTCTGTTGGCCATCAAGCCCAACGGGCCTTCCATCTGCAACCTGCATTTCGTTGTGCAAGACTATAATCGCAGAATAAAGGTGCGTTCCCAGCGGCCGTGGGGAAAAGAAGTGGAGGAAAAGACTACAGAAGTGTGGAACAAATCATAGTGACGTCTGCAGGTTGTGCGTGGGGCAGCCATCCACCAAGGAAGGTCATTGTGGGAGTGGCTCAAGTTCTGGAACAGCCGGCCCCCGAGGTCTATTGTCTGCTTCTGTCTGCGTGGTGAATCAACGTACAGAACTGTGTGGTGAATCAGCGTACAGAACTGTGTGGTGAATCAGCGTACAAAACAACAACGACGTCTGCAAGTTTAACAACCGCCACCGTGGAAAACACTGCAATCGTTGTTCTCTAGTCAACAAGAATTTTGTGGCCACAATCGAACAAGTAGGGCCACAATATTAATGCGCAGAAGGTACAGGGTCACGGCCAAGGTCAACGGACATGACTGGAGCGTGACGTCTATCCATTTAAACACAAATCGATTCGTATTTAAAAATTATATCACATAAGAACTAAAGTTTAATTAATTAAATAAATAAATAAATAAATAAATAAATTGGGTCTTCAAGAAAAAATGAAATAAAATGGTGGCCAACAACAATGACAATATGAAAAAAATTCAAGAGGACATCAGCAGGCTGAATAAATGCCTGGATAACGTCGAGAAGTCAGTTAGCAAGCATGGCCAACGATATCTCTTACTTAAAAAACTTGATGAGTCGGCACTTCGGAGAGACTGATCCACCTTCAACTACACAGAGTCGCAAGACTCTGGAAGGTGAGACTTCTCTAGAGCATGAGTTCTTGAGGCATGAGAAGCAACAAATACCACAAATTCACTTCAAAGGAAGCCAATATTATACTCAATCTTCCGGAAGGAACCATCTTAAAATCAAAAATGAATTACCTAAGTATGATGGTAAGAACTTTAAAGGTGTCGTCGTATCGGTGAATAGATGCAATTTTTCTAGCAAACCCTCTGCTCAGCGAACAAGAAAAAGTCATGACTGCATCCAACTACTTAGAAGCAGAAGCGTATGATTGGTTTTTGTGGTTGTCGTCTAAATGCACGAGCTGCTCATTCAATTGGCAAAACTTTCAAAACACTCTGTTAAAAATTTTCATGACAAGGAGGAGGATGATGTCTACGAGAGATTTGTTCGCCTGAAGCAAAAAGGATCAGCGAGCGCCTATGTTGCATGGGTTCTCGAACCCTGGGGTGGGGTTCTCGAACCCAAGTATCGGATTCTTGTATGGGTGCTTCTGAGAAGAACCCATAAGAACCGGGTTCTTCTATGAAGAACCGGGTTCTTTGTTAAAAAAATTTGGGTTCTTTTGTGTTGACAAGTACGAAGAACCCTGATGATGGGTACTTGGAACCCCAAAATCGGGTTCTTTGGAGCTCATTTTAGTTTTTATTTTTAAATTTTTAATTAATTTAATGGGCTTCCCCTAATATTCCAAGTAGCTAGTTCTGCATCTTTCGAGAGGAATTTGAATACTTATGCCTTTATCCATTCAGTAAAGAGAAATAGGTTGGGCTCAAAGAAGGCAGAGAACTTAGTGTACATTCATAGCACACTTTGTCTCAATCTCAAAGAGCTTCGTTACAAGAGGGTCCTTTATCAAGAGATGGGGCCAATACACAAATGATGCTATGTGTGTGGGCGAGGTGATACAACCAAATGGCCTTATTGAGCTAACCTCTCGGCTATGGATGAAAAGAGCCTCAGATGAAAGTGATCCTACTTGGAGAGCATGCTAATTGAAGATCTGAGTGAGTTATGACATGGCTTGAAGAAATGCCTTGTTCACTATTAGCCTATTTTATTTTAGTATTTTAAAATTTCCTAGTTTTTGTTGTTGGGAGATGCCTAAAGGCTAAATTTGAATGTAGAATGACAATGGACATATATAATGATTCTTAATTAATATGTAAACTCCAATTTGCATTGAATATAACACTAGAAAAATTTTGAAAATTTCATTGTGAAGTTGAATGTTCAATGATGTGCATGTTTAAAATATTTAAAGTTTCAATCATAAGTTTTAGTTTTCTTGTTAAAGTTGAAAAATAATACAAATTACTATATATTATATATTTATAAAATAATAATATTTATATATTATATATATAAATTATAATATACCCCCGACGAACCCACGCACCCTGTTTTATAAAATGACGTCCCCGTCCCCGTACCCGTCCCCGAACCCACGTTCCCTGGCAACATAGGCGAGCGCATACACACACGAATGGGAAGTATTAGCAGTAAGGCAAAGAGGGTTTTCAAATGAGGAGCTGCTAAAAATGTATCGTTGTGGCTTTAAAGATTACATTCGCGAAGAATTAAAATTGCATAAACCCAAAACCATTGAGGCTAGACATGCAACCATAATTATCGAGCGAAAATATAAACTTCACAAAGCATCATATGTCGTTAACGACAGGACTAACAGCTATTCCAAGGGGAAGGCAGGTAAACCCTCGTCAGAGAATAATAGCAAGTACGTCCCACCACCATTGCAAAATGAAGGGAAACAACAATCTAATGTCGAAAGGAAAAAGGATGGCAAATGTTGGAAGTGCGGAGACAAGTATTACGCAGGACACAAGTGCGCAACACAAAAATTGTACGACTGTGAAGCTAAACAAGAAGAGGAATCTTCAGAACACAGCTCTAATGAAGAGGACAATGAAGAAAATGCAAACCTAATCCAGAATCAGAAGACAATATGCCACGAATTTCCATAGTAGCCATCACAGGGATAGCTCAACCACAGACTCTGAAGCTTAAAGGTCACATCAAGAAGCAAAGCGTTATCGTTCTAGTAGACTCGGGAAGTACGCACAACTTCGTAGATGTCAATGTTGCAAAAAGAATGAACATCTTTGCATACCCGATAGTAGACTTAAAAGTTATCGTAGCAAATGGAAACTTTTAGATGGAGTAGGCAAGTGCCATAAGGTTAAGTTGCAATTAAGCAACTATGCAATGGAGTCCAGTTTTTATACAGTTCCCCAAGGATGAGATGTTGTTTTGGGCGTACAGTGGTTAAGAACACTAGGCACATATTCAGCAAATCGCATAAAACAGTTCATTAGATTCAAATGGGATGGAAGGAAATATCAATTGTTCGGGTTTCAGGCACCACCAACGCAAGTCATCTCCGCTCAACAGATGAAGAAGCTTATTCGCAAAGGGGCACCAGCATTTGTTGTACAATGTTAGCACTCAGAATTATTATCAACATAAGGGACTCATCAACCATCAGAGATTTCATCCTTGATCCAGAAATACGAGAAGGTTTTTCAAGATCTACCAATGAAATTACCCCCGAAAAGGCAAATTGAGCACATTATCGAAGTTAAACCAGACGCAACACTAGTTAATATTAAGCCATATCGTTATCCCCATCACCACAAGACAGAAATAGAACGTGTAATACAAGACCTATTGAAGCATGGAATCATTACGAAGAGTAGAAGTACGTCGCACCCGTAGTATTGGTCAGAAAGGACGGATCCTTTCGATTATGTATAGATTACAAAGGCTTAAACAAATCACTATTAAACATAAGTTTCTGATTTCGTTCATTGATGAAATGCTAGATGAATTACATGGTGCAGAATATTTTTCCAAGTTAGATCTACGATCAGGCTACTACAAATACGAGTAAGGCTAGAAGATGTCGAAAATACAACATTCAGGACTCATGAAGGGCATTACGAGTTCAAGGTCATGCCATTTGGATTAACAAATGCACCAGCCACCTTCCAAGCAACCATGAATGAGCTCTTTCACCCTTATCTACGGAAGTTTGTATTAGTTTTCTTCTATGATATTCTAGTCTACAATAAGACATGGAAAGAACATCTCAAACATCTAGAAGAACTGTTGTCTGTTTTGGAGAAGAACCAGTTTTACGTCAAGCTATCAAAATGTACATTTGGGCAGAAGGAAGTTGAATACCTAGGACATATTATATCAAGGGAAGGAGTCCAAGTGGATCCCAACAAAATCAAGGCAATCAAAGAATGGCCCAAACCCAAAAACACATCTAAGCTGAGGGGATTTTTAGGTTTAACAAGTTATTATGGAAGATTTATAAAAAATTATGCACAACTGACAGCACCCCTGACCAATTTGTTAAAGAAGAATGCTTTTCAATGGAATGGCCAAGCAAATAAGTGTTTTGACAAATTAAAGGAAGTGATGTCAACCACACCAGTACTAGCAACTCCTGACTTCTCCAAACCGCTCGTAGTCGAATGTGATGCTTCTGGGTTCAGAATTGGAGCTGTATTAATGCAGGACAACCACCCTATAGCATTTGAGAACAGGAAGCTTAATAAACGAGAAGGCCTAAAATCAACATACCAAAAGGATATGGTCACCATCATACACACTTTGACAAAATGGCGCCAATATTTGCTCAAAAGTAAATTTTCAATCCAAACCGACCACAACAGACTTCAGTTTTGACTTCAGCAAAAAACATTATCAACAGAACAACAGAAGTGGATGGAGAAATTGTCAGCCTTTGACTTAGAAATATTACACAAGAAAGGAAAGGAGAATGTCATTACTGACGCACTCTCACGTAAGGATGACGACCACACAACATGTGCCACCTTGATAGTTGTTCTGGAATTGTTGGACAAAATACGAGCCGAATATGCCAAGGATGAAGATTGTGATTCCATGATTAAGGATATCAGTCAGTATACAACTTCGAGTGGAAGAATGACATCTTATGGTACAAAGGTAGAATTTACCTAACTCCCGCATCCAAATTTAAGGTGAAAATAAAAAAAGAGCCTCACAATTCGCCAGCAGCCGGACATGTCGGATTCTACAAGACTTACTACAACATCCGACAGTCATTCTATTCGAAGGGTATGAGCAAGGAGATTTAGAAATATGTTGCATATTGTGATATTTGTCAAAGAAACAAGAGCGAAAATGTTCCAACTCCAAGATTGCTACACCCATTACACATTCCAAATCAGAAGTGGGAGGAGATTTCGATGGATATTATTGAAGGACTACCTGCATCTGACGAAAAGGATAAAATATTTGTAGTAGTTGACAGGCTCACTAAATATGCCCACTTTATGGCTATTAAAAAGACTAACAACTAAACAAATCGCTGATGTGTTTTGTAAAAATGTTTACAAACTACACGGGTTTCCTAAGGTCATCATCAATGATAGAGTTGTAAGGTTTAAGGGAAAATTTTGGAAGGAATTTTGCCATCAAACAGGAATATCCCTCAACATGAGTTCGACCTATCACCTCCAAACAGATGGGCAAACCAAAATTGTTAATAAATGCTTGGAAACATATCTTTGTTGTTTCAATACAGATAATCAAAACAAAGGGAAATAGTGGCTACACCTGGCAAAATGGTGGTATAATACCACGTATCACACATCAGTTAAGATGACACCCTTCCAAGCCTTATATGGTTACAAGCCACCCAAGTGGAAGGACTTTGCACTCCTTGATTCTAGGGTACCAGCAATTAAAGACCACCTAGGAGAAAGTCAAAGGATCATCAACTTACTAAAAGAAAATCTAATCGTAATAGAATGAAACAAGCAGCCGACCAACACCACTTTGAAAGAGAATTCGAGGAGGGAGATTGGGTCTTTGTTAGACTCCAACCTTATAAGCAACTTTCACTAAAATAGCAAGGGAAGAATAAATTGTCACCTAGAAGTTATGGACCATATCAGATAATCAAAAAGATAAGTAGTGTAGCTTATGGGTTAAAGTTACCGAACAACTATCGAATCCATAATACATTTCACGTATCAAGTCTCAAAAGAGTATTAGGGCAAAACCAAATAGCACAAATAGAAATACCAGAGACCAATGAAGAAGGAAGAATAGTCCTTGAACCAGAAGGTATACTCGCTGCCCGAAAAAAGGTTTTACAATCCCAAACAATAAAGGAAGAGGTTACCAGAGGAAGATTCATCTTGGGAATCAGAATGTTTCTTGTATCAACACCCAAGCCTACCTATGGTTTGAGGACAAAGCATCTTAAGGGGAAGGCAATGTTATGAACTTAAAATTCATAACAATTAATTGAAATATTAGAATATTAAAATAGTGTTTAAATAAATACATTATTAATTATAATCAATTAATTAACAAATAATTAGCTAAATGAAGAGACATTAGTCCCCAAGGGACATGTCTCTCTGATTAGGCATGGCCAGTCAACTCCTATTTAAAGAGCACCGCCTCAACCTTGTAATCATCATTCAAATTTTATCAATTAATAATATATATATTACATTCAGAAATCTGGTGTATTATTATAGTTAACAGCGATTTAGAAATTTATTTCTAACAGAGAAAACCTTAACAAGTATGTCAGAGGTATACATAACATACTTCTCTGAAAGAACAACCTCTTCTGCTCTCAATAAGTCGGGATCCCTCTTCCTCCTCTTAAATAAATAAGTGCCTATGCATAGTTCTTTGAAAAAAATGAAAAATGAATAAGGTGAAAGAAGAGAAAGGCTTCCTGTGCAGAGAGGAGATACAAGTAACTCTGTCGAGGCACTAACCATGCTTGCTGGCAGCAGAGCGATACTTGTGTTCCTGCGTGACTCCACCGGAGTAGTGTCCAGGCCTGCTGGCAGTGGAGCAACACCAGAGATGAAACTTAAACTCTGATAATTATATTACTTGTGCATCAATATACCCCTGATCCCCAATCGAAACAACTAAGTTGATTTGGCTTGGAAAGTGTGTTGAGCGATTAAGAGATTGATAAAACTGCATCTTTCACACAAGCTAGAGCAATAGCCATCATGATCAAAGAATCAATTAATACTTTTGGAAGTGTTAGGCTCGCTTTTCATGAACCAAGGTCCATACAGAGAGCTGGAGTTTTACCAGTGTGTTGCCAATGTTGTAGCGGATACAACCACCCTCCAAAATTTTGGCTTGCATGCAAATTTCGAAGCCTACCTTGGATCTTGCGATTGATTGTTCCTTGGTCACTTGTTGGTAAGCTGATGATCTCAAGCTTCCCCTCCTTGATCTTAAGAGTTGTTCATGTTCTCATCTTTATGCAGCATGTGCCATCTTTGGGCATAAGGATTGTGGTTTATCATGCAAAGGGAATGTTGTTTCGCTTCAAGGGAAATCTTGTGCGTAGGAGTTGTTTTCATTACATAGACATGTTTCACACTCACTTCATGCGCTCTTGGCACGAAGGTTGTTGCATCAAGTAGAGTATGTTTCATACATTCTGGATGGTCTACGTTATATCACTCACTATCCGTGTGTGATCATAGTAGAGTCCTATCAATGTTTACATATGTTTCACTGATCTTCCCAAGCAACTTAGCCTCATCCAGCCTCCCAGAACTGTGCACTTTGCTTCTGCAACCATCAAGCTTCCTCCCTTGCCTACTAAAACTCCACAGTGCGTAGAGACCCCAACATCCCTTGGCATCCGAAACTGCATTGTGGTTTCCTCCAATGTCCTTTCCCCAGCTGAAACCCATTGTCATCAGAAACTACGCAGTATTGTCCCTTAGTTGCTCAGTCTGCCTTGCAACCTAAAATTGCGCAGATTTGTCCTTCTGAAACCCATCCCGCAGCAATGCCTTGCATTCATAAACTACACGGTATTTCCTCCCAGCTGCTCAAGCTGCACTACACTAAAAAATTGCGCAATGGTGTCCTCCCAAGACACCCATCCCGCAATTGTGTCCTGTGCCTCAAAACTGCGCAGTATTGTCCAAGTTGCCATGTTTGTCTTGCATGCAGAAACCGCGCAGTTGGGCCTCCCAGGACCTCATTCCGGCAGCAGCCATTGCCCGCTGAAGCTGTGTTGATCTACCTCTCAGTGACTACAGGAAAAGGTGACATGCTAAGATCACTCCCAAGGAGTTGAGAAGAAAGACCAAGAAACTAAGTTATGGCAAAAGATCAGGACCGCATGCAAACTCCATTAGATGCATGATCATCTCGAGGGTAAGTATGGTAAGTAAAGAACACCTTTCAAAGTACACATCTTAGTTGAGTTTGCAGGACTACTTGTCATTATCATATCATCATGTCTTCAGTAACATGCATGTGCGCAAACACAAAAAAGGTATTTCATGTGTTTCCTCTACATGTCTTGCTTCCTTTTCACTTGTTTGACCAACTGTCGTCTTCGGCATGTTGATTGCTATGTCATGCTTGCGACCTTGTTCTGGCAATGTTGAAGGTTTGTCTTTGTGTGTATGAGTTGTGTTCGCTATGTAAACACCCATCGCACTGTCACGCAAGTGTCGTCACGATTGTCCGAAGGTCTATCCAAAGTGTCGCACTTGTCATTTCCACCATTAGACAGTCCCGCAGTCAGTCACACTGAGTATATGTTGTCTTATGGTTTGAGGTGTCTTGTAGTCAAGTCACGTTGAGTGTGTTCGCAAAGTCATGTATACACGAGTCCACTCGCTCACACACTTAACCATTTTTCCAAAAATCTGTTGACCGAACCACCCTCCATCAACCAGACCTCCAGTGAGCTACACTGCGCAGTCTCAGCCCTCAGTGACCAAGCACTTTTGCCCAAAACTGCACAAAGCTTGAGGCTGCCCTCCAGGCAATCTGCACTGCACAGTCTTAGAATCAACGTGGCTAACTATCACCGAGAACAACATAGAAGTTGCCCAAGAAGCCATCTTAGTTTGCGCTTCCCGCAAGCCTATCTATCAAGCCTCCCATTGGTCAACCAGAGAATTTGACTTGAGCAGTGACCCAGGGCTGCACTCATCTCCAAAAATGTGCAGACATTGTCAGCCTGCCTACCTGCACTGCCTGAAGAAATTGCGCAGACATGAGGGACAGGCACTCACTGCCTGTCACTGCACTGTCTCTTGAATTTGCGCAGTTCTGTCAGGTAGTCCCCCTGTCGGCCTAATTGCCACTCCTGAAATTTGCGTAGTTTTCATGGGCAATCCACCTGCTGCCTGGCACCCCGCTCAGCCCAAAAACTGCGCAGACATGTCCTGCTTGATTGCATCCCAGACCTGTGCAGTTTTGACCAACAGGCTCTCACAACCCGATTCTGGCCTCCTCTGTAACTCTGCGCAATTTTCACTGTCAATGCCTCCTACTGCCCGCATTGCCTACCCCGAAAAAACTGCGCAACACTGCCTCCCAGCTGAGCTATATCTCGCAAATGTCACATGTCCCAGAATGCTCAACCCATCCTCTCAGTGACCTCTGCACAGTTTTTCACGATAGTGCCCCGGAGCCTCGCATCCCAGCCTGACATGTGTTCTGCGTTGTTTCAGAGCCTTGTCCTTTCTCACAGTCACTTGCACCAAAAACAAAAGACAATGCATCATGGTAGACTAGGTAATTTTTGGATTTGATGTCGTCTCGTCATGAGTGATTGCAAAAACAGGTACATGGATGAGACATGGCGCGATGACGAACCGGATGAACAAGGAGCACATGCTAGAAGACTTGTTCGCATGAACCATCAAGCAAATACCAAGAACATTGAAGGCTCTGCGCACTTTGTCATGCGGAGGTGAAGTTATGTTACACCACGGGCACACTCATCACTTAGCAGCGCAACAGTGCGACACGAACAGTACAACCAGCATGTGCATACCAGCAATGTCATGTCATGTTGTGTCATGAGTCACCTCAGCAACATCACTACTTTTGGTCATTCTTGTGTAATCAATGTAATGTAACGTGGAAGTCCAAGAGACCCACGGATTAAGTCGAAGAGTCATGTAAGTCGAACAATCATGAGGGATGTCGAAAAGTCACAAGGGTCAGTTTCACCCTTGGCTATATATACCCCTCATTTGTACATGCAAAGGGCTTTTCACCTTGGCTCCTCCCACATAGCCTTCAGAGTCTGTAGTCTTTTCTTTGAGGAGCGAGCAGTGGCTCCAACACCCCACTATCGGGGTTAGTGATGTATGGTGTACGGATGTATCTTGGAACTTTCGCTTAATTCAG
>APFE030892929.1:1824-18839 GCA_000404065.3 Pinus taeda
CTAAAGAGGAACCACCAGAAGACGGAGAGTCCCTATTACTGAAGAGGGTATTACTGGAAGGAGCTAAGGAAGCCAAAGAACCAGTTCAAAGGAAGACTTTATTCAGAACTGTATGTAAGTCCAAGGGTAAGTGTTGCAAGTTGATAATTGATAGCGGTAGTACTGACAACCTTGTTTCTATAGAGATGGTGGATAAGTTGAAGTTGGAGAGAACAATACACCCCACTCCTTATAAAGTATCGTGGCTTCAGAAAGGCCATCAAATTTTTGTAACTGAACAATGTCAGGTTGAATTTCAGATTGGTACTTATAAGGATGTCATTTTATGTGATGTAATGCTGATAGATGTATGCCACATATTGCTAGGGAGGCCCTGGCAGTTTGACCGAAATGCCATACATGATGGCAGAAGAAATACTTATACTTTGGAGAAAGATGGGCATAAGCATACACTACTCCCATTGAAAGTTGAAGCTGATAAAGAAGCACTTGGAGATAGTGTCACGTTGATGAATGAGAAGATCCTGTTGCAGGAAGATGAGAAGGGTAAGGAGATGCATCTTGCTAGTGTTGGCAAACCCAAGGTAATTTTAACTTCTACAAATTTAGAAGATTTACCTGAAGAAATTCAGAATTTCTTGAATGATTATGCTGATATTGTTGTGGATGAGTTGTTACCCATCAGGAGTATTAGTGAACATAATGATCTAATATCGGGAGTCAGTGTGTCGAATAAAGTAGCCTACAGGGTAACGCAGGAAAATGTCGAAGCTGGAACACAAGTGAAAGAGTCAATCAGTGAAAGCCTTAATCCATGTGCTGTGCCAATAGCACTCAGTCCGAAGAAAGAAGTTGAGTGGCGCATGAATCCAAATTCTCGAGCCTTATATAAAATCACCATCAGGGTGAAGAATGAAGATTTGAAGGAATATGCAGTCTCTAAAGAAGAGCTGAAATGGGATCCGAAGAAGATCCAAGTAGATGTGAATTGGCTAACTCCTAGAAGCATATTTGAGGGAGGTGTCAAAAGCAGATGGCAGGAATGCAGTAGCAAAGACAAGCAGCGAGCCGATATGAGGAGGCGGAAAAAGGAATTCCAAACAAGTGATTTAGTCATGTATTGCAGAATAGTACCTATACTAAAAGCTAGAAGAAGAACCACAAAGAGATCCCATAACAGACCGAAGCCCAAAGCAGGGAAAAGGAAAAAGAAAGTGCTAAAGAGAACCAGGAGTCAGACTCATTATCAGTGTTTGACCAAGTGGAAAGAGGAACCAGTAGAGGACGTCAGCAGAGCTACAGAGAATGAGGATCAACTCCAAACAACTACAAGATTAGTTTTCTTCCCCAGGAGTCTAATGCAGGAGCATCAAGCACTTAGCCAGCAATGTGACATCTTGGTCACATGTTGTGGCTAGTTAAAAATATATTAGACTTAGAAATAGTTTAAATAATATATTTTATTAAATTTGCTATTTATTTTAGGAGAATTGTAGTTGTTTAATTAAATACGGCATAATAATAGAGTTGGTTTCTTTCCCTGCATGAAATAGAACCAAAATAGGGAAAATGCTAAATAATAGGGGGTATTAGTTTGTTGAGAAACTCTAGAAGAAATCTATTCTGAGAAGAATAGTTTCTCATATTTGTATAAATTAGAGAAAGGTTGAAGGTGTGGGGAGAGTTTTGAGTGTGTGATCTTGGAGAGCGTAGGTGTGGTGTGACTGTTTGTTTTTGGGCGAAAAGCTCCAATTAAATAAGAGGACTATGTTTTTTTAATAAAACTGGAGATCGTTCTTTGTGAGAAGTCATCGAAACAAATCTCTGTTTTTTTTATTACTGTTGTTGTTGCTTATGAATAAAAAAATTATTGTTTGCGCCAATGTGTGATGGAAATCTTTGTTATAATGTAACAGATTAGATTCGTATCAATGGAATGTTGAACTGTGGTTTCAATTCAAATATCTGTGACATGTGTTAAGTTTTGTGCGTGGAATCTTCCCACGGAGGATAATCAAGAAACCAGACTTCGTGGATTTTGGAACAATGCGGATTTGGAATTTGTGATTCCTGAAATTTCGCCTCAAAATCCTGGAGGTTGTTAATTGCCAATTGTAGAACGAATCAGATTGGATATGCATTAACTGGCAGTTGTGTATTGGATCACGGGAAAAAAATGCAATTGACTTGGCCATATCGAATAGTGGATTCAATATGAAACAGAATCTGGTGGCTTCCGATGCGTTGGGTTCGAATCACCATTTTGGGAGGAGTCAATCATTGACAGCGCCATTCCAAATCACGGCAGATTGAAAAAAATGCAGATGGATCTAAGTTAATGGAGCAGAGCGAAATTTTAGTACTTCCTGTTCCAAACCATCAAAGCTAAAACGTAAATCTACTGTGGAAAAGCATTTTTGGGTATAGAGGTATTGTGTAAAATCGTTTTAACACAGATATAAAACGATTTAATGATGTTTACGTTCTGGCAAATGAAATAGATTGCATTGGAATGTTTCAATCGATATATGGTTATTTTATTCGTTAATTGCAACGCTGATAACACAGATGGGGCGTAAATGGGTTTGATGACATTTGTAAATTGCAAAGAATGAAACGTAGATAGGTGGCAAATGTTTTTGTTTCATTTGAAACCAGTGGATGTTACCTATTATGCGTTGGGAAAAGAATTGGAAGGCTGCGCCTGTATAACAAATCGAAAGAATTAGTTCTCATTTTAATTGTAATAGGGTTTTCATTTCGACATTCCGCCTTCTTAAAGAAAAACAGAATTTTTATGTTTGTATTGTTGTTTGTGCTATAAATAGTAACCTAATTAGATTGAGCACAGGAGTGCGGTGGATCAGAACCCCATATTATCCTCCCTATGTACATTATATTCCATCCCTATTGGCATGTTTCATCCTCAAAACATGAGAAAAAACCATGTTATATGACCTACGAAGCAATGCAACCAACTACTACCATGAACAAGGGTCCATCCATCCTAGAGAAATGTAGAGATGGAGTCCAACTATAGCCTTTCCTTGAACTTGATTCTGGTCTCTTCTTGGAATCCATGTCTTCATTGTGTTACTCTAGTATCTCCACGTATAGTTGTTTTTTCCATGTGCCTCCATTTTGATTGTTCTTCTAGTTCCATGTTAATCCATGGTAAGTTTTTTGACACTCAAGCCCTTCCCTTGATGATTGTTGTGTTTCTAAGTGGTGCGGGTGGCAATATATAGCAACCTTAGCTATCAATTTTTCTTTCTTTGATTTTTCAACATGTGTTGCCTTTGAGACATTTAGTTCATTAGCTTCTTCTTCTTTTTCATGCTCTACCTAGAGTTTTTATTTAAGTGGTTGTATAGGGCCTTATTGTAAATCAAGGTCAAACTCTTCATTTGATTCATCTTTCCTTGACTCTTCAACATGTAGTTCATTAGCTATAACTTCCTTCTCATGCACCTTCAGTGGCTTTTTTCTCAAGTGATTTTGTAATCTCTTATTTTGATTTAATTGTAGACTCTTCATCTGGTAATTTAATTATTTTCTCTATTATGATTTCTTCATGTCGCCCCTTAGGCCCTTATTGCTTACTAAGGGAAATATCATGCAATGTGATCTCCTTTTTCATGTATGAAAGCTTCAGAAACTTCATTTTTTCATTAATATTAATTGTACCAACTTGGTCCAAACAAGGATATCCCTAAACAATATTCATGTCATCCATATCAATAACATAAAGTCTAAATACAACACATATTTGTCTATGGAAATCTTCAAAATATTTAAAAAATTGAACATCTTCACCCTCAACATGTGTGCTTTGAATATTCTTTGTGGGAACTTGCAATCTTTTAACCAAGTTAACATTGATGAATTATGTTTGCAACTAGGGTTAAGGGAAACAATGGCTCCTCTTGTGGAGTACATCAGCAAAACCTTAAATATAAATTTGTCATATAGAAATAAATCCCTATTGCTCTTCTTATCATTCTTCACAAGATGAGACCATCAATCTAGAAATCATTTTTTAAATTCTTCACCTGTAAGTGTCTCCATCTTGCTATGGTTAACTAATTTTCACCATGTGTTTACATCACTTCCTAAATTCCATTCTATTGATATTTTCCACTTCTTTCCCCCATTTTTAAGTTTTTTTGTTTCATGTATTCTTCAATACTAAGACCATTATATTTTCCTGTGAAATGCATATTACTTGAAAACTCAATAGAGCTAGGGTTTTAAATAGAATCACTTACTTTTCAATGGAGCTCCCTTATGTAGTTAGAGTTTGATGTTGAAGATGTAAAATGATCATAACTTATGTTGTACACCTCAGATTTGTTATTATGACCCAATTATAAAATACCACCACTTCTTTGGATTCTTTAGCATTAGTTTGATTGAGATCTATGCTCTCAATTAGAAAAATATCCAATGTGAAAAACTCATGATTGTCACCCAAAAAAAATCCTAAAAAATTGTCGATAACTTCACTTCCAAAACTTCTTTTTAGATTTTTTTTTTTTTAATTGGTTATTTGTTTGAGAAATTGAGTCCTTGTATTAGATTCTTTAAATTCTACACAAAATGTTTAAAAAGTTGACTTGAATTCTACCAACGAAATTTGTGGCCATCACCTAGAAAAAAAAAACCCCAAGAATTTGTTGATTTTCAATTATTGATAACTTCACTTCCCATACTCCATTTTGAACATTTTTTTGTGTTTGTTTTTTTTTTTTTTTAATTGGGTATTTTTTCTAGAGGATTTTCAAATCCTACACAGCAAGTTTCAAAAATCAACTTGAATGTTGCCTTTTTTTTCTTGTCAAAAATCAGGAAAAAAAAAAAAAGATCTTCAAATTTGTACTAAAAAAAATCTCCCACTTCATGCCAAAGACAGAGATCTAATACCCCTTACAGTTCAAAGAGATAAGAGATTCCCCATAAAACTTCCAAGATAACCCAAAAACACCAAATTATCTCCAAACATTGACCATGAGCAACACCATGAACATCGAGAAAATTCTGAAGTAAGGTAACACCATCAAATACTTCTTATGGAAAGAATCACTCCATAAGACATACTTGCTAGAAAACAATACAATTCAACACACATCCAATACAATGATACTCGTGTATTTATACTTTTCATGAGTATTCCTACTCATCTTATCCCAAATACCCCTTTATTATTATATTATTTCTTTTTAATTACAAAACGGGTTTATTCCATTTTTGTGGCCACATTACATTAATTATCCCTAGGTACCCCCATATTATCCTCCTTAGGTACATTACACCATCACACACTTTCGTAATTGCCAAAACACATCATTTTGCTTTATTGGTCGTGACTTTAAAATTAGATGTTTGTTATTATTATTATTATTATTATTATTATTAATGTGATAAATTGACAAGAGTTATGATGGGTAAGATAAAAAGCTAGAATGTTTGGGGGCTCATACTAGTTTAATAAATGGTAAAATAATGAGCAAATAAGGGCAATTCTGGAGATCATCAACTACCACCAAACAAATCTTTACAGAAATTAGCATCATTCCCACAAGGGAAATCTATATGAAGATGTCCACATGATTTGAAATACTTGCGCTAAAAAAGAATGTTTGTAATCCAAACTTTCCTAGAAAATGATATCACCCACTTTGATATTTATTTCATCTTGCAAACCAATAGTAATATATAGCTTCACACACATCCTTGCCACTAATGTCTTCTTCATTCTTACAGTTTTTTGGTTAATCTAAGTAGAATCCAAGATTGTTCCCCATAATATGACATACTTCCGCTCGTCATAATTCAATGGGAAAATAAGGAAAATTTTCCTTTCCAGCGATTTTGGACACCCTCTTTCTTATTGTGTTAAAACAAGGAGTTCACTTAATCAATATTAGTGAAAGATTCCCCCACAAAGATGGCCCCCAAGATCCATGTTGACTTTAACATCTTTGTTGCAAAATAAAAGTGTTAATCCTCTTGGCCTAGAGAATATTGTGGTCTTTTAACCAAGGAATCTCACCAAATGAATAGAGGCCCATTTCTTTAGGGCATGCTCCCTGTATCTCTAAAACTTTATGCTTTATGTGTTTTTTTACACATTTTAACATTTTTTCTCTACTATAACGAAGCCCCTAAATATTTGTACTTTCAAATACCTTTAAGAGATTTCCACCTATATCTCAACTTACAACGACATCAACAAATTAAGCTAACTCAACATAAACCGTTACATTCTTATTCAAATGCATTTCGGTAAAATCATGCTTTAAATGTTTTATTCTATTGTACTCTTTTGCTTTTTAGACTTGGCAAATGTGTTATGCTGTACCCCCTTCTTAAAAAATATCCATAACTTCTTGTTGATATTGAACTTGAGGTCTTTTATATAAAATCCTCTATATTTTCAGTGGTTTGTCAAAAATGTTAATAATCTCTAATATTGTAGTTTGACTAAAATTGAATGCTTTTCTCTTTTCATTTTTTGTATTTAAAAGGGACATGTATTTCATGAAAAGACGTGTATGATCTTTTTAATTAGTTTAAACTAGTATATACAACTAATCTTTTGGTTGTTACTATTTAGATCAAAGTGTCTCTAACTTGTAATTATTTAGAAAAATGTCTCAACAAATAGTTTACAAGGCTTACCTAGGCTAACTAATCTAGTCTATACATACTGCATCTCTCAACTCTTACCTTAGACATAAAAGTTGATTTTAAAAAATCAAAAATCGCTAAAAGTTTAGATTAGCTATCAATATGCTCCAGTAAACACTAGTGATTGTGCAAATGGTGCAAAGCACCCAAATATTATAAGAGAAGATCATATAATGCATTGCATTACTTGATGTTGCAAATGAATAGAAATGAGAGCCTATTTATATGAATACTTGAGTACAATACAATCTCAAGGTAATCCACCCATGGACAAAAGCCAAAGCATGATTTATGTTGGATAACCATAAAGAAAAGAAGCCACCCATAAAGTGATTGTACATTAATCAATGTAATGATGAGATACACAAAACAATGATATATCTTGTGAAAACATTAGCCATACAATCACCTATCATTGTGTTTAGATATAGCTTATATATAAATTAACTTTTATGTCACTTTATTTAGCAAATATCACAGCGCTTGATTAACAAGCCACTTTATGGACTCTTAAAACTTAAGAGTACAAAGTATGATTATTAATAATATGATTATTATTACACATAAACCGTATCTAGCCTAAGCCTCAAGGGTTATCTCAATTGGTCGAGTCTCCGTCGTTAAAGCACCTTTGTTATTGAGAGGTCACGGGTTCAATCCTCTCAATACCCTCAGGCTTAGGCTTTGTGGTTGAGCCAGCAAGAAGTGATCCATTCGAGTAGATCTGTCTGCTATAAATATTTCATGGACATAGCAGTCATTAATCTCTGGGTCCTTGAACCACACAGAGTTAATTAAAGGAAAAAAAAAAAACACAAAAGACCTATTAAATTATAATAGCCATCCACAATGTCTTTAAATGAGACCATTTACGAATTATGACTAATAGACACATTACATATTTCAATTAACACAGCATGAGTATCATGTTTCTTTGTTAGCTCTTCTTCACTTTCTAATGTCAGTGTTTTGGATATAACACACTTGTAGGAATTATAACGTTTCACATGGCTTATTTGCACTCATTTTTCCTTTTAATACACCTCTTTTATTGCATTGTATTATCAATAACATTCCAATTCAATTTCACATTTTAAAAATTGCTTAACAAGATCTTATGTGAAATGAGCTGCTAATAAGATTGAAATCTAAGGCCATTTAACTAGCTAGTATTGAGGAATAGACTGTATATAGACTAGAAGACTTCCATCCAGCAATGTTTTCATGCACTTTGCTCATTTATCATGGCTAATAATTTTTCAAGGGATATACAACAATTCGGAACTTCGGAGCAACTATGCAAAATATTCTCAAGAAAGAAATTGCTCGTTAGAAACTGTTCAATCCGTTTGATGCCCAATCAACCATCTAGATGTTGCTGATTCAATAAAAAAAAATTGGACCGGTAGAGCATGATACCCCGAAGGAAAAAAAAAACCATTTTAATGTTGATTTTGTCAACGCAGCCAAACGTATCTACCATCTAATTTACCAATTTATCAATTAAAAAGAAAACTAACCCACATCTACTTGAAAACTATGGAAGCCAAACACCATCATAATATGTGGATAATAACACCATAATATGTGAATAATAGTGCACAAAAACCTGAGATGGATACTCTTACGCGTTCTAATCAATTTCCTCTCCATCAAATGTAGGGAACCCATCTTGGACGAAAGATCAAACCTAGCTCTGCAGTTAGAATTCCACCATACGTAATGATAAAATAAAGAGGTTTTAATAAGATTGGGCAGGCATACACACCTACAAGCAACTTTGCAAGGAATTACAGTTTGCACAAATGCCAAAGCCCAGCTTCCGATTGAAATTGCTAAAGAGACCATAAATGAAGAATATATGGAGCAACGTGGGCAGGGCCACCGATCTTCAATCCACCGGAACTTCAACCTCCATCTTCAATCCGGACATGCCAAGAATCTGCATTAAGAAAGGCGCCTTTGGGTTATTTAAACTAGTCCTCAGTAATGGAATAGGCATTTTCCCGAAAACTATCATACCTAAATTATTTTCTTTTCTGGTCAAAATCGAAGAAAACTCAAGGATGTCTACTCTTTTCAACATCTTGGAAATAAAACTAGCCTTTAAAACAATTTTGACGTAACAGATATGAGAAAAAAAAAATGGTGAATGGTACAAGAGAAGCAAACCAGTAATATGAAGAACTCCAGAGTTTATAATAGTAGCTTCTCACTATTGACACAGGAAAGAATATAAACTGCTAAGTTTTTATTGAAATCTACAGTTTATTGACAGTACCGTGGAAATTTTAAGCTGTAATGACCATAATTTCTCCTCAGTAGAACTTCAAGTAGTAAAACTGCCCCCCTTTATTTTGGTTATAAATATTCACATGTTCAGAGTTCTTGGCATTTGACCCAACCTGTCATGCTCTTCCTCCGCCTATCTGGCAATAAGCAGGTGAAATATTATATCTTTTGCATATGGTTTCCAGTAATATCGATGTCCTCAAATTGATACTAAATACAGTCAAAATGATGTGAATGATCGATTGAATTGTTTGGAGTGAAAAAAATAATAATTTAGTCCGAGTAATTAGTATCTCAATTATTTAACAACTGATAGAATTCTTGTAAGTTTAATGAGATTGCTTGACAATGGAAGTTCCTTTGTCAGTACATTTTCCTGTATAACATGCATAGTTTTAAAAACCGAAACCAGAATTTAAACAGGGCCACCTATCAAACTGGGGTTCAAACTGGAACTGGATCAAACCAGAGTGAACTGGATTAAATGAGCCATAATTGAAAAATAATAATAATAATATTTTTTAGTCAAAAAATTATTTTTAAGATTTCAAACCGTGATTCCAAACTGTTAGAAACAATCTATATAAAGGTGCATATATCAAAATGGCACTTAGTGCAATACATGTCATCAACAAAATACATTATCATTAAGGCTCTAAATGGCCTCTAAAGTCCAAAAACAATGCTACAACTCAAGTTACTAGGGCAGTGGCCACTGGTCTACTAAAAATCATTGATCAACATGATCACCCATCAAACTACTGCTTCTAATTTCTACTTATATAGCCTTTTCCCTTGTCTTCACCTACTCAATCTTCTCAAACTTTTCAAGGTATTCTTCCCTGATAGGCTCTATAACTTTATCTGGTGCATCACATGGGGTTACTTGGCCTCTTATACCAGCCAAGTGTTGTTTCAAGTTCAACCTATTGATACCTTGCCTCCCATTGGATGGTTGCAATATTTGCATAACATTTTGCCATCAACAACATCACAATGAACCCATGCAGCGCCTTTGCCTTTTGAGGCCATGGTGGATGATGAAATTTCAGATTTGAAGGGAAAGAGATCTGTGAATAGAAAGAGAAAAATGCAACTAAGCAAAATGCAAAACCTATGATAAATTTGAAAACCAAAAAAAGACAAATTTGGCCTACAAAGGAAGGTGGTTTTTTACTTGAAAAGGGAGAAAAAAATTAAAAACAGGGACAGCAAACAAATCTGGAATTTTTAAAGAGACAAGACCCAAGAATGGATGTTTTTTACTTGAAAAGGGGGAAAAAATTAAAAACAGGGACAGCAATCAAATCTGGAATTTTTAAAGAGAGAAATCAGACCCAAGAATGAAAACCAGCTGCCAAAGCATCCTCCCTAAGATGCCCATTCCACTAGAAAGCTCCAAAGCAGCTCCAAGATGACAAAGAAACTCTAAAATTGTTGTCATCGCTGCAAAACTTGGTGTTGTTGCAGAACCAAGTTCTCATATGCTCACAAAAACTTGAAATGAGAAGTGCAAGGCAAATAGGAGCTCAGGTCTGCTTTTATAAGTTTACAGGGGCAAATTTTGGAGATAAACTGCCATGGTTTCCTTCGAAACCACCTAAAAACACCACCTGTGGGTCCTTGTCCTCGCCACGTGCATCATTAACGAACCAGCCCGGTTTTTAACAGAACCAATCAGTTTGGACTGATTGGTACCAGTTAGGTACCAAACCCACTAATCGGTCCCCATCCTCGCATGTGCACCATTAATGAACCGGCCTGATTTTTAGCAAAACTGGCTGGTTTGGACCAGTTGGTACCAGTTAGGTATGAAACTGGCTGGTTTGGACCAGTTGGTACCAGTTAGGTATGAAACTGGCTGGTTTGGTACCTAACTAGTACCGAACTAGTCCCTAGATCAGATTCATTAATGGCTGGTTAGATGCCTGGTTTGAACTGGTAACCAGTCAAATCAGCCATTTTTAGAACTATGATAACATGCACTTCGAAGTATAACACATATTCATCCCTAAATGAAACCCTTGACAAGGGGTCCAATTGCATTAATATGGTGGCGGCCATTGCTTTGGGTTGTATGTAGGTTTTTTCATGCTCATCAATTGATTAAATTTCTTGCTTCTAGTTGTATGTAGGGTTTTTCATGTTCCATCAATTCATTTAATTTCTTTACTTGTTAGCTATAAGTGCCCATAAAAATTCAGATTCCAGCAAAACAAAAGCATCACATGCCAAGAAAGATAAGATTAGATAAGATAAGTTTATTTATGTCATACAAGGAAAGGACCACAGTGGTAAATCAATGGGATTCAAAAGTACAACTAGTGTAAATATATAGTGAACGTGAAAACAACTCTTTATCACTACTATAAAAAAAAAAACACAAAAATAGTTGAAAAAGAAAAAGTAGTGTAGATGCAAAAAAACACAAAAATAGTTGAAAAAGAAAAAGTAGTGTAGATGCAAAGCCACATCAAGCATATGATGCAAACATCAAGGTGCACTAGAGCTAGAAACAAAATGAATGGAGGAAGAAGATGAGGAGGGCTCCCCATCCAAATCATCAAGCAAATCCAAGAGGGCCTCAATATATAATCTTTGGAGGATCCCTCGATCAAAGACACCCATCGGTCCTAACATCACAGATCGAGAAGAAGAAACTTTGAATATTAAACTCGTTGCTCATACAATCTTTAGAGAGCAATGCTTTGTACAAAGTGAATCCAACACTAAGACCACCTAGCATCAGCATGTCTACCCCCCTAGTGGGATCTAGAACTAGAGTTCCTTGAGAGTCTTGCAAAGGTTGATCATCTTGTCTAAGGGGGGAGACTAGTGTCGAGAAGAAATCTAAGCTCTCAATGACCTATAATCTGAAATGATTTAGGGCTGGCCTACAATTCCCTACCACAAGTAGGTAGGGAAATAGGGAAGAAATAAGTGATCCTCCTTATGGAATCTAGCTATGAATGGGTCCATGCAAGGCCTTGACATATGTCCTGACTCCTAATACCTCACTCAAGAAAAGAGCTAGGCATCTATGTTCTCACTAGAGAAAAAATTGCATGTTCCACAGGAATGAGTCCCCCACGTTTCTCACACTCTCAAGACTGAGGAACACATGGGGAAGCATTTCCCCATGTCCCCATTTTGGGGAAAACTGGGGCAACACAAGGGGAAATGTTAGTTTTTGTAGCATCGGATGTGTTCTAGCCACGAAATTTGGTGGAGAGGCTAGAATGCATGAGATCTCCAAAACTCAGAAATCATTTCTAGAAATTCCAACTAGAGATGACTTAATTAGATTATTAACCTATTTTTTTGATGTTTCCCAAGTCTAAACTTAGGAAAATTAGTTAATTAATCAAAATTAATTAATTCAAGGTGAGAATAGTCTAGAAACTCACATGGATCGACTTCAAGATGATCCTAGCCCTTGATTAAGTTTTAATCTTGGTCGTTGGTGCTCCAATAGAAGATTATAAGAAAAAGTCGATGAGCACTTGAAGAATACACTAGAGTTGTTCGATTTCCTTAGCAGATTGATTTCCAGAGAGCAGCAGCAGTTGCTGGAGAGCCAAAGATCGAAGCAGAGACAATGAGGGGCAGGGACAGTGATTCGAAAGAAGTTTTCCAGATCATGAGAGGCAGCAACAAGTGACAGAAGTGATCCACACAAAAGCAACACAGGGACTACGCAGTAGCTGAAGCGGGGTAGTTCAATTTAGCTAGGGAGGAAGTCGATTCAATTTCCAAAGGCTGGGAAAGTCTTCCCGAGGGTCGAAGAGTCACTTCCAATAGTAGAGACAGGCTAGACGACTTGCTGAGAGGCAAATTCGAGCTACACGTGTGAGAGGTAGCGCAAGGACTGCGCAAAGGGCCTACGCTGGGGTTTGGACAGCCTGTTTTACTGGAGAAGTTAGTGTTGGGATTGCCAGTGGGTTTAGAGAATTTTCTCTCTAATTATTTTAGTTAGATACTTGTTTGGATTGCTAATTGGGCATCCATAGATTGTACTCATAATTTCGCTGCTACATAATAATAAAACCCTCAGTTGTTGCACCAGTTTTCCCAAGTTGGGTTTTTCCGGGGACATTTGTCCAAAAATAATTGTGTCATATCTTTATGTGTGTGCTAGATTTTCTCAATTTTCAACGCTATTTTCTTTCACAGTATTTATTTGTGAAAATCACAGTGTGTGATATTCCCACTTAACAATATTGCTAAGGGAAATATCAATCTTGCCCAATTTTGTCTTATTTCATGTTTGCACTTAGGAGATGTGTGTTCTGAGGTCCCACATGAATTTTGGGATTAAGTGGGGGCCCAAACATTAGCAAGGAAGGGAAATATTGCAGCTCTAGTGGAGCGTGGGGGCCACCCCATAGAGAATTCCGCCCACATGTAGAAGACGCTCTCATTGGAGCGAAGTTGGTGGGGAAAGTCGAGCTGGGCCCACATGGGCATCTTGGAGGCTCTTTGATAAATAGAGCAATATGCACTCATTTTGGTCATTCACTTATCTATTCAAAAATTGTGTCTTTGACATAGCACGCTTGAGTTTAAGCCAGACTGCAATGTTGTTTAGCACACGAGTGTCTCCAAGAGGAGATCTCAACCCTTACTTCGGTGGACTACGAGCGCCAGCCCAAGGAGGCAATCCTACCTATACTAGTCTGTACCAGCAACAAGGAGTGTGAATTTCTGGAGAGAATTGGCAGCAACAACACAAGGACTGCGCAGTTCTTGGAGGAGGCACGCTTGGAGGTTGAGGAGTGATGAGAGTTAGGGGCTGAAACTTGAGGTGGAGTCCAGGGAAGTGTTGTGGGGGCGTTTCCAGCATTTTGAACGAGCAGCAAACGCAACATTTGCTACAGGATTCATCTTCTGCTTATGGAGGAGGGCCAAGCATTTGGGGGTCAATTTTGGAGCTTCAAAACTAGGACAAACCCTTTCTGGGTTTTTCTGAGTTTATTGAGAAGAGGCCAAGATTAATTTGGCAGAATTTTATGGGCAGATTTGAGGGGTCAAACAGGGGCCCCAATTCAGCAAGCAGCTAGAGGAGCTAGGGGAAAATTTGGCCGAATTCCAAGGTCAACATTTGGCCAATTCCTTTGTGGGTTTTTGTGGGTTATTGGTGGAGAGCTTGAGGTTAATTTCTCAGAAATTTCTAAGCATCCAAGGAGGCCCTAGCAACAGTTCTTTGCAACCAATAACATATTTTCTGGGTAGTTTCAGTGCAGAGCCAGGAGAGGGCAGCAACATATTTGACAGGGATTTTTTTATTGTTCATTTGGGCTTAGCTAGCTTGCCTTGAGCAAGCCCAGGTGCACTCTTTCCAGCACCACATTGTTCACTCTTATTTATTTAAAAAATGGCTCAGACCAGCGCAGTTCATGATGATTTATGGTTGTTAAATGTGCAGTAAATTTTTGTATGTGTTTCTGCTATGTTTGCTTTGTTTAATATGGTATATTTCCATTAGAAATATTACAGTGGTATCAAAGCATGATTTTGGCCAGTTGTGGGTCTAAATCATATAAATGCTCAAGTGCTATTGTGGACTAGAATTCCAGAGGCTAAAACAGTAGTCCTACATTATTCTCCAGATTGAACTTATGCCCAACAATGTCTCAGCAAGAGAAATTGGGGCATCGAGAGACTGGTGGGGCATCTCGAAAAGTGGTTGTCAACAAGCATAGCAAGAAGAAACAATACTTGCCGACTCGCAGATGAAGAAAATAAGAGCATGATTGTTCAACAAAACGCTAGTAGTAATACTGCAAAGACGAAGAAGGGAGGCGGAGGTAGAGACGAGCTGTGAGAGAACATACCCATGGAAAAGGGAGTTCATCTAGATATGTTCCAATTGGTTGAGCATGAGGCTAATGGCACGCAGGAGGAGCACAAGGATACACCTACTGTGACGCAAGAGTCACCCTTGGTGGAGTTTCCTTGGTAGCCCCAGTCTACAGATTGGAGGCAGTTGAGCACACATCCATTAATGAGGTATCCATTGATGAGGCATCATGGTCTATGAAAGAGCTTCAGAACAGCAACCACCTGCAACTGACTAGTGAGCATGTCTTGCATGTTGGGTTGTCTATGGAGGAGCAGTTGGAGGCTCATGTCGAACCCATGATGGAGGAGGATGTGCAGCCATCCTTTGGGCTAGCCATTGATGAGGGGCAGCATAGAGACCACAGAATAGTTCACTTCAAAGGCACACTGACAGGATCTACAGCATTATCAGCCCACCCCTACGCATTGGATTGAGGGAGGCAGAGTTGTCTAGACATACCAAAGGGCATGACAAGGTTAGCAACACTATTGGGACACGTTTTCCCATTGGAGAGGGGAAGACGAAGCTACCTAGTCAGATCTCATGTACTGACCTGGATAGCAGGATGAGACGATCGAAGTTGCACAAGGTGCAACATCCGCATGTCGGGGTTGTTCTATGTGCGGGAGTTCGTGCATTCGATCCCTCTCTTGGGGTTGGATGGCAAGAGGTTCTGAGTTGGTACCCAATGGAGTGGACTGGACTCATAGAGATGGTGATAATTTGGAGTAAAGCTCAGTGGGAGCTCTTAGACACCGAGGGCACTGGAGGCCCAAGTTGGCATTGGGATCCAGGTGGAGCTCCCTATCCAATATCAGACATGTGGGATGGCTATGGCATTGATGAGGTAGTCGACCCAGTGACTGAGCACATGCATTCCCTAGGGGAATTCTAGTTGGCATTAGCGGACAGGCGGTTTGTGAGCAGACTCTATGGATTGTATTGGTATGTTAGTTGCGCATGGGGTCGCAAGATGAATAGCATTCTCTGGCAGGAGCTAGTGGGCTAAGGTGCCATGGGTAGGCCATCAGGCCGGGCATGGTATGGAGACGATGTTCTCCCATTGGGGTATTGGGAACAGGAGTCGTTGAGGATCAGCACAGCAAAGATATCCACTCTAGGTGTGGAGTTAGGCCACTCGGGCTTTCCAGGGCAGATGAGGAGGTGTAGATCACTTCGTGGCAGGTGTACTAGTAGCGTGGTGGTTGCATGGGCACATATGGGATTCCCTATGTTACATGGGGGCATGGCATTAAGCACTAGTATCCAAGGGTGCATGGAGTTGTGCCACAGAGTTTAGTGTTATTCAGAGGAGTGTAGGAGTACGTACTTGTGTGCAGTTGAGCAAGATGATGCACAACAGGTTGTCAGAGTGTTGCCGCCAGAGAGATATCCTTACAAGGGCATCATGCACACCATTGGGTTTGGCACAGTTAGATTTGGAGAGCGAGTTGATCACAGGGCCGACCATGAGCTTCCATTTATCACTCTCCAACATTGCACACTGACACAGGGGACTTGGATATCATCTCTTAATGCTCTCATTACGAGCAACAGGACCCATGAGGTTCATTTGAGACAGTTGGATGGGACACAATGCATTGGGAGAGAGGTTTTCCAGTTGTAGCATATGATCAGGACGCAAGTTGGTGGATGCAAGCTTGCGGGTACCCGAATCTCTTGCAAAGGTAGCACGTGCACCACCCTTGAGCCGACACTCAAGGTGACACATGATCCCCTTTTGGTGAGACATTCTAAGGTGTCTCTGGAGCATCTACAGCGGTTGGTGGACCTTGCTTACAGACAGATGTTTAGACTCCATGCAGTATTGGGAACCACTTTTAGGAGGCAATACGACAGATCCCACTGTGTGGTATGGCTGGCACAAGGCTGTGTTGCACGAACCAATCTATATCGAGTTCATATATTGATTGCACACAGGGACCTGAGACGTGGTATAGGTTGGTTCCATTAGCTGTCAAGACTATGCCACAGTCATTCTCGTTGTGGGATTCAGGGGTTTGGTTGGTCAATTGGACATTTTGCTTCGTGGTGAGTGGGATTAGGATGGGGTTTGACCCAGCTCACCCTTGGTTTGACACAGTGTTGCGGAGGAGCGCTCCCCCCCCTCGCTCCCACTCCCAATCCGCGCTCTGGGCGGGAGCGGGTCGGGAGCGCGCTCCCGAAATCG